>JABUQX010043184.1:15000-20000 GCA_015478945.1 Trachelipus rathkii
GATATCATTTATAGGGCTAAGTGCATTGGTGTACTGTGAAGTGATGAAAAGATGTATTTTCTGCTGAGCTACCAATGCTGGGTGTCGTTTATTATGTTTCCCTACAATATTTTCAGGCATAATAAAGCCAATCAATTTTTTGGTAGTGGTTCAATCACCTATGCTCTCCAATAGCCACAAGAAATACATATGCATTGTGTAGCCCAGTTGTAAAAAAGAAGAAGCGATATAACATTAGGTCAGCACCAATATGAAATGTGTGGTTAATTTTAATGAAACATAGCTATAGTTCTATGGATTGATAAGTCTCCTTTGGTTAGTGGCATGTGCTATACACAGGGTTGGGGATTTTTTTGATTTTTTTTTATATATGAATCAATTTTGTATTTTTTTTTTTAGGCACAAATTGCTTTTTTAATTATTATTTTTTAAAATTAGTAATTAATTCTAATTATTACCTAATTAATAATAAGTTTGGTAAATATAATTATTATTTAGTTTAATTAAGTTATTCAAATTATATATATGCTGTATAATTTCTGAGTGCTCTAATTTTACTTGTTTCTTTATTAAAAGTGATTTGAAACTATATTGATGAATTTACTTGTTATATAGATGAAATATACTTGTCATTAATTAGATGATAATTAGGATTAATTAGTAAATTAGGAAAAAAAAATAATTTGCCTAAAATATCAAAAAAATCAAATCAATCGTGATTTTTTATAAAAAAAAATCATGATTTTTTTTATAAAAAAAAATCACGTAAAAAATCAGTTGATTTAAATCATTTGATTTTTTTTGTCCCAACCCTGGCAATACATGTGTTGAAAGTTTTAATTTACCACAATATGACGAAAGAGAGAAAAAAGGAAAATTATTTTACTGTAGTAAATTCCATTCTTGAATTTCCATTCCAAATTGAGTTTCAAGTCTTTAAACTATACCTGACTTAGAAGATATAGGTACCTATCTGCGGCTGAAAGATATGGGGAAAATTATCTGCGCTGGGAAGATATGGGGGAACTATCTACGCCTGGAAAATATGGGAGTACTATCCACACCTGGAATATATAGAGTAGCTATCTGCGCCTGGAAGATATGAGGGAACTACCTGCGCTTGGAAGATATGAGGGAACAATCTGCTCCTGGAAGATATGAGGGAACTATCTGCACCTGGAAGATGTGGGGGAACCATCTGTGTCATGAAGATATAGGGAACTATCTGCGCCTGGAAGATATGGGGAACCATCTGCGCCTGGAAGATATGGGGGAACTATCTGCGCCTTGAAGATATGGTCTATCTTTCTCAGCATCTGATTATTATTTGACTACTCCGAAGAATCGCTAACTTTCATGATTGCTTATGAAACTGGCGGCTAGTTTACTTTGCCATTTTCTTCTAGTTTTAAGCATGTTTGGCAGATTAGGTAATTGACTTACGATTTATTAATTTCGTGTGTAATTCTCAAAAAAGTTATAATCATCATAGCGATCTGGTGGCTCTTGACAGAAAATGACATACCCATATATATATATATATATATATATATATATAATATTATATTATATTTATTTATTTATTTATTTATTAAATAAAAATTAATTAAATTTATATATGATATATACAAAGGTATATAATATATATATATATTCTACATATTACATATATATATATATATATATATATATATATATATATATATATATATATATATATATATATATATAATATATATATATATATATTATATATATATATATATATATATATATAATATATATATATATATATATAATATATATATATACTATATATCTCAAAAGAATTTTCTTTATTTAATTGTTAAAACCATTTTAATCCAAAACTTTATATTCATTTTGGTATTTCAACAAAATTTTCATAATTAATATTTTTGAGTTTCCTATTTCACAAATAAAAATAATTAAATAAAAATAATTAAAATAATTAAATTTTTTGAAATAAAAAGAAAATAAGTAAAATATTTTTTTTTTGGTCCAATTAGTAAAGATTTTAAATGCGGAAAACTTAAATAATTTTTTTGTACTTTGGCGATGTTCGGAAACTTCTTAGGAAAATTATACAAGTTTAGTATAGAGCTTAATGCATACATATAAAAATACATACATACAAGGTAGGTGATTTGTTTCTCCAATCAGATTGTATTTTCTCCTTCCTCAATGAATTTTTCTAAAACGGAACATACCTAGCTTTAATGTTTGGGTCTCGTAAGAGGTCTGAAATGATATATATATATATATATATAATATATATATATATATTATATATATGATAATATTATATATATAATATATATATATATATACTATATATATAATATAATATATATAATATATATATATATTATATTATAATTATATATATATATATATATATATATAGGAAATTTTTCTAGGGGGAGCATGTCCCCTTTATCTGAAAACTTCAGCAAACCTGTTATGAAATTTTATTGATTAAACAAATATCTGGGACCTGGAGGGGGCAAGTTGGCCTGGGGAGTTATGTGTCCCTATTCCCGGCCCTAAATACGCAATGTAGAAATGATTGTTTGAAACTAATTTCCTGATAGGTTTTCCAGTTTTTTAGCGTATAATTTATAGTTTTTATAGTTTTATAGTTTTGGGATGCATATAAATTTTTTTTTGCAATTTTAATGTTTTTGAATTCAATATGGAGAGTGAAGATGAGTATCCTGTTAATATTAAAAATAAATATTTTTATCATTAAAAATCTAATAAAAAATAGTAATTACTATCATGAAATTGATAAGCAATTTCCTAGACTGTATGTTACTTATCCTACCATGTATTTACATGTTATTACAAGGTAGATATACTACTATATGGGTTTCCCAACATTACCACAATTTCATCCGACACGCGCACATCCTAATCTAAAGTAACCTATACCTAGTCTAACCTAATCTAGCCTAACCTTACTTAACCTAATAAAGCAGACCTAATCTAGCTTACCCTTATCTAAATTAACCTAACCTAATCTAACTAATCTGATATAACCTAATCCAATCATATTTAACCTAACCTATTCTAGCTAATCTGACCTAACCTGAATTTACATATCGATAATTTGAGAGGTCAGTAAATTTCTCTACTGCTTAATATAAGTAATATTGAAATATATATATATATATATACTATTTAAATATTATATTATAATATATATATATATATATATATATATAATATGATATATATATATATATATATATATATATATATATATAATATATATATATATATATATATATATATATATATATATATATATATATTATATATATACTATTATATATATATTATATTATATAACTATATATATTATATATATTATATAATAGTAATTATTCACTATATATATATATAATACTACATATAATTATAAAATATATATACTATATATATATGTATTAATAAATTGACATTACGATATTTTCAAATATTAAATATTAAACAATTTATGTTGCTATTTGTTACTTGATTGCACGTTATTTTGTTTATAAATCTTTAAATGCGTTTCCTCAAAGATGATTTTAGGAAATAATTAACTATGTAACAAATTTTTTGTCTATGACAACAAATGTAATTTCCTATTTTCCTAAACCTAGAAGGTATGACAAAATGGTTAATATGTTCCTCCAAACTTTGATTCGTGACCAGGATAATGATCATTTCACAAATTTACCAAATTCCAATATAAATTTTTTTTTTAAATTTGATCATTCTCGGTTACACAAAGAAGAATAAACACGACATATAACTCAAAAGTAGCATTTGTTTATTCTTAGTTTATAAAACAGAAACTTCAAAATATTAAGAAGTGAGAATTTTTTCTGGATTTACCCTTACACGGTAAGTCGCTTTCATGAATCAGCTCTCAAATATAGTCTCCAATCGTGTTTTAGTTATATGATCCTTGGTAGTGGCGTTCAACAAGTCCAGAATATCGCTGGGAAATCGCTCCGACATGCTCCTCTGAGTAAAGCCGCCCATGTTCTCCTTCAATTATGCAAGGTGAATATCAAGAATATGGACTTTGATGGACATCCTGCAGCTAATTTTGCTGGAGTTCCTGACCAAGGTCTCAACAAGTTCCTCATATTTTTTCGCCTTGTAATTCCCAAGAAGGTCACGAACCACTGGTAACAGAAGCTATTCCAAAGTTCCTGTTAGTTTTTTTTTTTTTTTTTTTTTTTTTTTCCTCCCTTTCTTCTAACACCTTTGACAAATGTATGCCATACCGTTATTTCTTCACAATTAATTTATTGTGTGGTCCGACGAGGACATTAGCTTTGACCTTTACCTCAAGATAGCTTAGAGAAGAAGCTGAAGACTCCTTATCTAGAGCTGTGACAAACGTTTCACGAGGCCTAATTTTATGTGTAGTAGAGGATAAATATTTTTCTGGGGGTCCAACAAGAGGCTTCCATTTGACTTTGTTGCCCCTAACTGATTCAAGCCCAGCTGTGGCCAACTCCGCCTTTGGTAGTGTTCTGCGAGGCGGCTCTGCTGTTCCCAGAGACAAAGTACACATGAACTTGGTAAAGCTCCCTCTTGGAAATCTATCAGGGAGGCCACAATTATTGAGAATTTCCGATAACGTTCTCTTATGTTTTTTCATATATATTGAAGCACTTAGAAAAAGCTTCACGAGTAAACAGCTTCTTGTGTTCCATTTGAGCATGTCACCGAGTGAGCAAAGGAAGAATATGACTACATGTTCCGAGTTATGAGGTTAGCACCAGGCTTTTGAGACTTTGATGAGCACTATCAATGAAGAGAGCGCACTCGCAAGGAGGTTACAGGAATTCCAGTGCCTTAGATACCAACACCGCTGCTAAATTGTGGCAAACGGAACAAAACCACATCCTGACATTTATGAAAAATCGAGATGAGAAAGAAGTGGTGAACGTTTTCATCTCGAGAGCTTGGCGACTTTC
>JABUQX010043185.1:0-10000 GCA_015478945.1 Trachelipus rathkii
TATATATATATAAATCTGTGTCTACCTAACCACACTTTATCCTAACCTAGATTTAAAAGCCGTACAGTAGACATAACCTAGATTTATCATTGTTGCCCAAAACGGAAACCTAACCTAGATTTATTGTCGTTGCCCAAAACGGAGACCTAACCTAGATTTTTTGTGGTTGCCGAACAGATAATTTGTTTTTAAGTAAAAAAATTATATATATATATATATATATATATATATATATATATATATATATATATATATATATATATATATATATATATATATATATATATATTCCAAAAAAAACTTCAAAACGGTCCTGTGCTTCAAATATGTTACTATTACAGTAGAAATTAAAATTTTTAACCAATTTTAGTTATGGAAACACTAATATGAAACAGATCATAAAAATTCATATTTAAAATCGATTAAATAAATCTTTATAAATTTGCACATCAATAGCGAACTGAAGTTACTCCAATGATAGAAGAAACCAAAATGTTCAAAATACTCACTGTTTAAAAGTAACTAACTCCTTGCAATAGCTTCCAAAAAAGCTTCAAAACGGTCTTGTTCTTCAAATTTGTTACTATTACAGTATAAATTAAAATTTTCACCAATTTTAGTTATGGAAACACTAAATGGAATAGATCATATAAATTCATATTTAAAATCGGGTAAATAAATCTATAAATATAAATTTGCACACCAATAGTGAACTGAACTTGTTCAATGATATCAGAATTCGAAATGGCGCCACTTCTTTGTTTATAAAAATGACTATTTGAATAGATCTCAGCATGGGGATCACCAATATATATTTATCGATATATCGGTTTTGTGACAATTTTGCGCTCAGACGAAAGATTCTATTAAGCCTATATACAGCAGTGTTAAGCATAGGGTGGTAGGTGTAGAGAAAGAGTAGAGGTATATATATATATATATATATATATATATATATATAAGGTGTTATGGTGTATATATTATATATATATATATATATATATAAATATAAGGTAATATGTGTCGGACCCTTGGCGTGATCGTATATTATTAATTCATTAAAAATTAAATGTATTTTAATATTATCCCTTCTGTAGTTAGTGGCTTCACTTATCTTAGGGTATGAAGAGGATGATGAATGTTTGCGCTATCGGGGGACGATGTAATTGAAAATCGTCATGAAAGAAGCGGGTATCGGTAGCCCCTAGCACCGTTGTATTATTAATATCGCGCATATATATATATATATATATAGTATATATATATATATATATATATATATATATATATATATAGTATATATATATATATATATATATATAAGCATATATATATATATATATATATATATATATATATATATATATATATAAGGTTATTAGGTGGCGATAAAATATCGCGATAATTTATCGCGATAACGGTTTCGGGTTATCTGTTATCCGATAAAATCTTTTACCGATAATCGGTATCGCGATAATTTTGTTCCAAACTACCGATAACTATAGTATGGCGATAATTTTTCCGCGATAACGCTTTCTGGTTATCTGCTAAGCCATCCAATAAAATCCTTTATCAATAGTGTGGGTATCGCGATACTTTTGTTATATATATATATATGTATATATGTTATTAAGCATATATATATATATATATAGCAGTATATATATATATTTAAGTATATATATTACAAGTATATATATATATATATATGCAGTTATATATATATATATATATGTATATATATATATATATATATTGACATTATGTCATAGCTGGGGTAAATAAACTAAATATTAGCGAGACGTTATTTCAATTATTTATATGTTTTTACTTTTTAGCTAATGCGGAGTAACGCTTCCATTTTAAAACTAGTTATATAATATTTCTTTTTCAATTAATCGTCATGGCACCAGTCGCCGTTGCACTGATCAAATCCAAGGGGAGAAACAATGCACCTGGCTGCCTGATCCCCACCCCCTCATTGTGACCAAAAGCAATTGACCAAAGACCAATGCCACTCCAGTTCTGCGACCCTCTGGTCAATGCCCTACTTGACGTCATAGACAAGAGGTTCTCCAGCACCTCTGAAGATGAGAAGTACCTTCTGGCCACTGCCTTCCACCCCAAGTTTCGCCTGATGTGGATGAGGGCTTTTGAAGAAACAATGGCCAAAAAGTCAGAGGTCAAGGCCTTGATGGAGAAGAAGGTGGAAGAGTTATTGGCGGCGTACCAAACTCTCGAGAACGCCAACAATTCAGCAGCGAGGGAGAGTAATAAGGGAAGAGAAGCGTATTTGGTTTTCACTAAGTATCTATGATGCTGATGATTACACTGAACTAACTCGAAGGTCAACGTCATCAAAGATCAATCAAGAGTAAAGCTGCTCTCATTGTAAATAAGTGGCTGCAGGCGATAATCGACAGACAGCCTGTCAGACCTGGCTTTTAGAAATGAGAAGGTGCTCATTGATCTTTTTATAAGGTACAATACTGCAATGCTGTCTAGCACTGCGGTGGAGCGATTGTTCTCTCTTGGCAAAGATATCTACAGAGATAAGAGGAATTCTCTGTCAGATGAAAACTTTTTTATGCTCATGTTTATGAAGGGGAACATACAAATGCTGCAGAAGGCCAGAATCTAGTATTTATATTTTTATATTGATAAATTGTAATTAGCTAATTTTTTGATTTCATTTCAAATCCTTTATTAACCTTTATCTTTGGCATTTTACATACATTATAGAATCTATAACATCAGAGCATAAATTAGAAAACAAAATTTTATTATAAAAAACACTGAGAAGCAAAGGGAAAAAAATTAAATTTATTTAATAAGATATCCAAAGTTTTGTAAGTTATATAATGCAAGTAGCAACATTCCCATATTTTCTGAGTACGTGTCGGTAAAGAAAACTAAAAATTTTATATTATAATCTATAAAATAGGTGAAAAGAAGATGTAATAAATTTATTTTTAACATTTTCTTAAAACCAAAGTCGTGTTTTTTTAACATTTTATTTATATTAAAATGAAATACATAAAAATTTGGATTTATCGATTTATCGGTGTATCGCCTTATCGGCGATATTTTCATCACGAGTTATCGGATATCGGGTTATCGATGATGAGGGTTTCGTTATCGATTTATCGGTTATCGCGATAACATTTTCGTTATCGTGCCTCTTATAAAGTACTAATATATATATATATATATATATATATATATATATATATATATATATATATATATATATATATATATATATATATATATATATATATATATATATATATATATATATATATAAAATTTAATAAAAAATGAAATTATTTTTTCACAAAAATGTGTGTCGTGGATAGACTCTGAAACAAAAGCTCCCGCTAGTAAGACAAAGCCTGCAAAGTGACAAAGCGCATACCCGGGGTGAGGGGAGGGTCCCTCTGGGGCTATTTGCGCTACTGCCTTATTGAGTTATAGCTTTAGGGTCGATAAAATGTTTTTTATTACAAAAATTTAACAGTGAACCAGGGTTTTCTATAAAAAAAAATTAAAAATGTTTAAGTATGAAATAAAATGGTTGACTCATGGTACAGAAAACGGGTAATTTGAAAAGAAAATACAAAGTGGTGTAGTCATTTTGTTAAAAAAAGTTTACATTAACGTCACAAATATAAAATATTTTAGCGTTCGCGCGGTAATATTGCGCCTGCGGGCGCGAGCATCTTCGCGTTCGCTCTGGCCTTCGTGTGATTCTTTAGAGAGTTGAAACCGTGATTCATCTTACTTCGTCTTCCTCACCGCTTTTTCTTTTTTTTTCAATAGGAATCTCTGGGGAGGGTTTTTCAGATTCCATTAAGAGTACTGAAACTATGTTATTCATGTTCTACGTCATCGGAAACCTATATAAGGATCCCAATATTATGGTGCTAAGTACATGTTTACTAACTCGGCACCGCACCGGCTCCGCACCAGTGTCGGTACCAACACCGACACCCATCTTCCAATGACTCATTCTTCTGACTCCTGCTCCAGCACCGGCTCTTCCTCCGACAACGTCTTCGGCTATTTGCTCCTTCATCTGAGCCTTCTTCTAAGCTTTTCTTCTTTTTTTCAGGAGACCCCCATCCAGCGGATCTTCAAACTCATTTTGGGGTTCTAAAACCCTCAAAAATGAGTTCTACACCATTGAAAAAGTAAGTATAGACACCTCATTTGTCCTAATATGTGGCTGCAGCCACAATTCCAATCTGGCTCCGCCGTCACCAGCTCCAGCTCCGGCCCATATGATCCGGCACTTAATTTAACATCATAACTCTATTTCGCTCATCCTCTTCTGTACGATCACCAAATTTCAGCCTTCTTAAGTCCATTTTTGAGGTTTTGGGGGTGCACTCCCCTTCCACATGGGCGTAGCGCCATGATATAGCGTCTATGACTATGTTGACCTATATTAAGAAGGCATGCCAAATTTGAAGGCAATACGATGTCTCTAACACCTCCGTTGCTAGGGTATGTTTCTTATGTTTTTCCAATCTGGCTCCGCAATCGGCTCCGGCCCATATGCTCCGCCACTTAATTTAACATCGGTACTCTATTTCATACATTCTCTTCTAAACGCTCACCAAATTTCAGCCTTCTAAATCCATTTTTAAGATTTTGGGGGAGTGAACCTCTCCCCCTGAAAGTATCGGGATGACACATTGGATACGACGATGTTGACCCATATAAAGAAGGCATGCCAAGTTTGAAAAAGATACGATGTCTCCAAGACCTCCGTTGCTAGGGTAAAGCTTTTGGGTCTCATATTCCTTCATTTGAAACCATATAAATGCCCCCCGCTGGGGCCATGGGGACTCTGGCGTTCGGGAAAGTAACCATGGGAATCCCATTTTTGGGATGTTTGATCGCTGTTTTGAGACCCGTCATGATATGATTTGGACAATGGGTTCTCTGCCCCCGTGAAAAGCATGTTGATGCGCTCTAAAACCGCAACGGTTCATCCGACCGACTTAAACGCTACGGCATTCAACTCGGCATCGTCTATTACCCATAATTCCACACTTTGTTCGAACCTGTAGCACGAGGAATAAGAAATAGATTAGGGGTACTAGAAAAGGGGGTAGGAGTACTAAACCATGGTAGGAGTGATTCGATTCCATCATAAACCACTGGAATCGATTCATTATCATCGATTATATACTAATCGATACCTATATCGGGTATATTCCGTGACATACGCTATACCATGCTAGAAGCATTGGAAAAAGGGGGCAGGGTTCTAAACCATGGTAGGAGTGCTCCGATTACATTATAAACCATGGCAATCGATTCCTTATACCTTAAAACATAGGGATCAAACCCATACTAGGGCACCTATCTCAATATAAACACAGTGCTAGAAGCTAGACGAACCAGCTGAGCCAGCTGGCGTTACTTCCAGCCGGGGTCCCAAATCCATCTGCTACTATATATATAATGAGTTATAGTTACAGCAGCGAGCAAGGAAAGCAGCAGCAGGTTATTGAGCAGTATATATATATATATATATATATATATATGCTATATATATATATATATAGTATATAAAGAGAAATGTTATATATATATATATATATATATATATATTATATCATTATACCACCTTCTTCCCCAAGGTGCGTAACATGCACCGGAAACAGGTAATAGAAGAATATGACGCAAGTCGAAAGAAAGCCCAGCCTTACCGCCCTTTATACCTTTTAGTGAGAACCTTCGTCGCAGTCAAAAATCCACCCTAGAGCTCACCCGGGACCGCGACGGACCCTCACAATGGTATCTCCCTGTCAATGTGGGATCATCCGCTCAGGGTGGGCAAACCATACCCCCCACACAAAACCCCTGCCATTCACCCTATTATGCACCTTTCTTCTCGCCTCTGCCAAACTCACATTTCTCTCCTCCAGGCATTCCTTTACTGACTCAATCCACTTTTCCTTCGGCCTTCCAGTCGGTGTGGATTCCCAACACACTCACCACTATACATCAGCTTAACCAACCGACTATCATCCATCTTTTCCATGACCAAACTCATCTCAACGAACTTTCATTTATTTTCTCATTCACCCCGTTCTTCACACCACACAACTCCCTAATAATGTCTTCATTCCTCATTTTATCATTTTCTCCCTTCTCACACCTAGCATACCACTAAGATATCCATCTGAACGTATTGTACTTTAGATCTACATCTCTTATTTCAGACCATAGTCTCACTTCTATAATAACACGCGTAACATATTCTCACAGACTCCTCCTAACACACTCAAGATTTAGTCCCTTTATATATATATATATAGAGTAGTATATATATATATATATATATATATATATATATATATATATATATATATATATATATATATACGTCTATATATATATATATATATATATATATATATATTATGATTCGACCATCGTCGTGTGTGGACGCAATGGAACTAAAGGGGAGCCAATACAGAAGGACCAGAAGAGAGATAATTTGGAAAGAAGAAGGATAGTCAGAGATGATTTATTGAAGTGATGAAGCGGTTGAGAAATCTAGCACTGAAGAATTTAAGAAGAAAGAGAGAGAGAGAAAGAAAGCTTTTGGTTCAAAGTGACTGTCAACTAAGGAAAAAAATTTCGATTTTTGATTTTAAAAATGTAAAATTTTAAACATTTAAATTTATTTCATATCTAATCTGGGTTCGAGGAGCTGCAAAATTTTAAAATCATTTCTTTTGGCTATTTTGGAAAATTAATAATTGAATGCAAAAATAAAATTATGAAGTAGAAATTTAAAATAATACATTGTAGAATGTGAAGTTACGTTTCCCATGGCAATCGTCGAGTCGTGTTTTGAAGAAAATTTCTACCAATCCTCTTTCCCTCTGGAAGTATGGGTCTTAAAACCCATCCTTTCATTAATTTTTTTCGTGAATGCTAGTCATATTAATAATAGTGACAGTAGTGAAAGTGATAATAATAATATTTAATATAGTGAATAGTGGTGCATAGTAGTGAAATATAGTGTAGAACATATTAATATTAGTGTTAAATCATAGTAGCATAGTAATAGTAATAATATAACAATATTAAAAATACAAAGTGATTAGTAGTGATTGATAGTGCAATACAATCACTTTATTCAAAACAAACTCTTTAGTTTTTAATATTAATAATAGTGATAAAATAATATTATATTTATATGCTTGTGTATTTATGTATGTATTTATATATGTATGTATATGTATATGTTTTTTTTTTGTATTTTATATTTATTTATACTAAAAGCCACCCGGTAGCTCAGTGGGAGAGCATTCGCCAAACAAAGCGCGAGGGTCCCAGGTTCGCAACTGGTCGGGTGGGAGAATGTGAGCTATTCTCTCCTGGGCTTGGCTCCGTCCTGCTCGGATGTAAATTGAGTACCTTGAATAGGGTTTGTATGTGAGTGGTTGTGTTTTTTTTTTGTAAAAAAAAAAAAAGAATGAGTATATAATGTAGCAGTATATATATAAATATACCAGTATATATATATATATATATATATATATATATATATATATATATATATATATATATATATATATATATATATATATATATATATATATATATATATATAGTCACAAGATTGTTGCTACCACAATGGATAAGTAGACAAGATGAGTTTTCAATTTTTACTCCAATAACAAGGTGCACAAAGCAAAAGGCAAGACAAAAAAACTAAATAAAAAAATATAAGTAGAAATAATAATTAACAATAAAAAAATAACAACTACAAATATAACAATAATAATGAATTTATATAAAAAATACAAAGTTATTAGAACATGAAAAATTTTTTGACAGAGAGGCCGGAGGATTTTATATTTTAGAAACTTAAAATTAATATATTTTAAAAAGAAATACTATAAACAATAAACACACTGTGGCATAAATTGAAATTTTTCACTTTGATACTTAAGATACTTTTATTTAAAAAAACACTTAAAAATATTAAACACTAAAAAAAATTTTTATCTAAAAAACTACCCCAAGACTCACCCCACGCTTATAACAAGGAAAAGGCACTTTCACAAGTAAGATACAAAGCACTGTTAAAGCACAAGCTACAAACTGGACTGTGACGTCAGAGGCGAGACGGTAGAATAATAGCACTGAACAGGACACAAATTGCGTTGATTTAATATCTTAACGTAGTGAGCTTGAAAAGACGGGAGACTCGGTGCATAACGTGATAGTCAACCGAAAAGGAATTTAATCCCTACGAAAAATAAGCAAAGGAGAGAGAATTTTGTGAAGGATAACCCCAAACTTTCGATGAAGACATAAAGTAAAAAATTTCTTGCGACAATAAAAAACTTTGAGTGCGATAGAGGCGAAAATTGTATAAAACTATAAGAAATTGAAGCCTAACAAGGACGGAGAAGGAGGGAGAGAGAGAGAGGCTATAATATATATATATATATATAGTTAGTATATATATATATATTTATATATAAATGTAATATATATATATATATATATATATATATATATATATATATATATATATATATATATATATATATATATATATATATATATATATATATATTTATGTATGTCATATATATATATATATATATATATATATATATATATATATAACCAGCGTTTAGATTAGGGGACACCTGTATCTAAAAAACTGTGATACCTACATAAAAACTGAATACATTTTTGAATTCACCGAACATTTTAATGCAGGAAACAAAAAAAAAAATTTTTTTTTAATAATTATTAAATTTAATAAATAACAAAAAAAAATAATAAGATAATGTCTTACGTTGAAAACTTTAATTTAAACTTGTTAGTTGTTACCCATACAAAAATATGTTTTCTTTATATCTTTTCAATACTTTAAGGTTAACTTTAAAAATCAGGATTTTTAATATTTTACGATTATTAACTTAAAAAAATACTTTTTTTTATATTTGTAAAAATTATTTCACCAGCACTCACGGGTCGGGGGGTACGGGAGGGCTTCGTAGATTACGCTTGTGTGCCATGCATTTAAGTTAATAAATTAAAAAAATAAATTTTTCCTTCCATCTCATGCAAGTCGTAATTTTCAAGATGTCTGCGGAGCCTAATATTGGGAGAATCATGTATCAAAAATGTATTCAGTTTTATGTAGATGTCATAGTTTTTTAGATACAGATGTCCTCTAATCTAAACGCTGACAATGGTCAGCGTTTTGATTAGTGGCCCCCTGTATCTAAAAAACTAAGAAAGCTACGTAAAAACTGAATACATTTTGGAAATCAGCGAACATTTTAATGCAGGAAAATGAAGAAGAAATAAAAGGAAGTGCGTTAAAAAAATTTAAAAAATAATTAATATGATTTGATGTACGACAATTGTCACATCCCCAAAAATTTCTGGGACATGATGCCCCCAATATTAGGTTCGGCAGACATCTTGAAAATTACGACTTGCATAAGATGGAATGAAAAAAAATTATAATTTTTTTAATTTATTAACGTAAATGCATGGCACACAAGGGTAATCTACGGGGGGGTGGGCTGACCGTACCCCCCAACCCGTGAGTGCTGGTGAAATAATTTTTGAAAGTATAAAAACTATTTTTTTTAAAGTTATTAATAAAAAAAAATGAATATCATGATTTTTAAAGTTGGGATTAAAACATTAAAAAAATATAAAGAAAACTGTTATTTTTTATGGGGAATCATGTTTAAATTAAAGTTTGAAACGCACGATGTTGTCTTATTTTTTGAAGTTATTTATTAAAATTAATAATTATTATTTTTTTTTTTTGTTTCCTGTTTTCTAATGTTAGCTGAATTCAAAAATGTACTCAGTTTTATGTACCTATCGCAGTTTTTAATCTAAACGCTGACCTTCTGGGTCAAATTTGGCACACGTATAGATTGAACTCATTGAAGTTTGTATAATATGAAAATGGTGGTTTTATAGTGAA
>JABUQX010043185.1:37500-42877 GCA_015478945.1 Trachelipus rathkii
TCGTTGAGGTGGATGAATCTAAGTTTCACAAAATCTCATAGATCAAAATATGTCGCTGGTCAGTGGGTGTTTGTGGGAGTTGAGCGAGGCTCACAGAAATGTTTTTTGGTTCCTGTTGAAAAGCGTGATAGCCAGACATTGCGTGATATCATTCAAGAGTATATAGCAGTTGGAAGCACAGTAATTTCAGATGCATGGGAAGGTTACAAGGATTTAAGAAAACTTGATTATCAACACCTCATTGTCAACCATTCCTTAAACTTTGTTGATAAGGAAACTGGTGCTCATACTAACACGATTGAAAGCACATGGCATCAGGTAAATAATATTTCAAAATTCATAATGAAAATAGCTCTAAATGTGTATTATACTTTAAAAATTATTACATTTTTAGGTTAAATCACAAATTCCCAGATGTGCTAGAACGGAACAATACCTCTTAGGGTATTTAGCCACTTTTATGTGGTTAAGAAAATTTGAAGCACAAGACCGTTTTCAAGCTTTTTTAGAAGCTATTGCGAGGAATTACCCTTAAACAGTGAGTATATACTAGCTTAATGTTATATTTCTGCAGCACTAGAGAAAAATAATAGTCCATTCAATATTT
Organism: Trachelipus rathkii; assembly: GCA_015478945.1. Lineage (NCBI taxonomy): Eukaryota > Metazoa > Arthropoda > Malacostraca > Isopoda > Trachelipodidae > Trachelipus > Trachelipus rathkii. The sequence continues at coordinate 38,108 of JABUQX010043185.1, forward strand.
TATGGGAATGAATAATATATATATGTTTTAAAAATAAATTGATTATTTGTAATAAATATCATAAGATACAAAGGTTCAATATGCTTAGAAAGTTTATAGTTGCCGGATGTGTTTAGTGTACGTGTGAGTAGGCTATGAAGTTCAGAAATAAATGTGAGTGATATATTTGATATATGCCAAAATGTTTGGAATTTGCTATCTTTCTTACAACATTTTAACAATTTTGCAAGAAAAGAGGTGTGAGAAATGTTTGAAAGAATGTTCAGTAGTAAGAGACACTATCCTTGAATTGTGAGTACTTTAATATATATATTATATATATATATATATATATATATATATATATATATTATTATATATTATATATATATATATATATATATATATTATATATAATATATATAATATTATTATATATATATATATTAAATATTTTATTATATACTATATATATTATATATTATTTATTATAAGTAGGGACAGTAAGAACCAACAGGACTATTGAGAACTGATCCAGTCAACAATCCCACTCACCAAAACTGCTCTCATGCAAATCCACAGAACCTAGGGCTTGTCAAATTCCTTGAACTAAAATCCACCAATTTGCTAGTCCAAAAAAAAAAATGCTATATGATCCAATCATCCCATGCTTAATAACTTGAGTTATGGTCACACATGCAGTCTAACTTCATAACTACTGTACTAAAAACAGCCAATTTTGCTTTCGTCTAAATACTATATATACCCAACCATCATATCTATCCAACCTTTTCCTTAAATGTTGCAAATCGAGCACACTCATAAACCTCCTGTGGCAAACCAATCCAAAATTTAACAACCCTATCACTGAATGCATGCTTTCTTATATCAAGATGGCATGTTTTCTTCTTATTTTCTTGTTATGCCCCTGGTCTCCGCCGTCGCTCTATATGAAGCATTCTATTGGTCCCTCTTGTATTTCAATAGATTGTAAATTTTGTAGCTTTGTATCATGTCCCTCTGCAGAATCGCCTTCTACGTTAGTCAACCACTACAAACATGCTCTTATGCAAATCCACAAAGCACGCTTGTCAAATTTCTGTAACTAAAATCCACCAATTTAGCTTTAGTCAAAAAAAAAAAATGATATATGAAAACCAAACATCCACTGCTTCATAACTTGAGTTTATGGTCACACATGGCAGTCTAAATTAATAACTACTGATAAAAACAGCCAATTTGGCTTCGTCTTAATATACTATATGATACCCAAACCATCTATACCTTCCCACCCTTTCTTTAAATGTTGCAATCGAGTCACACTCAACAACCTCTGTGGCAAACCATTTCAAAATTTAACAACCCTATTGCAGAAATTGATGCATGCTTTCCTTATACAAGATGGCATGCTTTCTTTCTTAATTCTTCTTGTCCCTGGTCTCCCGTTCGTGCTCTACTATGAAGAATTTATTGGTCTCTGTATTATCATTAGATGTAAATATTTTGTAGACTTGTATCATGTCCCCCTCTGAGAAATCGCTTTCTACAGAACATTTCTAACTCCTTCAGCCTTTTCCAATAGCTCTTAGCCAAACCCGAATAATCCTTGTTTGCTCTATGTTGGCACTCTCTCTAGCTATATAAGTCTTCTTTAATAAGCGGCCCAAACTTGTGCTCAATACTCTATTTTGGCCTAACATGGCTTTATATAGCTACTTATCAATTACTGTATAATCACACCTAAATCTTTTTCTTGTCCACAGACTCAAGCCAATCCCCATCCATATCGTAGTTAAAACTTTTTATTTGAGTAACCTAGGTGGAACCTTACACTTTTATATTAAAATTCTTTGCCACTTATTCTGACACCCAGAATCTTTATACATTCTTTCACTATTCCCTAACTGAGGTGGCCACTTTGGTGTATCATAGCAAACTTAGAACGTTGCATTTAAGTTCCCTGGTCAAATATTTATATATATATCGAGGAACAACGTGGCCAGCACTGAACCCTGTGGGAAACCACTCTTCACTATTTCTATGATGACTTATTGCCATTTAATTGTAGACACTGTTTTCTATTCCACACATCTTATCCAACCATGTATACTCACCTACATTGCAATAACTTCTTCATCAGGCTTATGTGGGGAACCTTATCAAAGACTTTGCTGAAGTTTAAATATATATTCAACTGGATCCTCCTCGGTCAATGCAGTCAGTATTGTATCCCATAAATTCTAAAAGGTTTGTCTGACATGACTCCCTTTCTGAAACCGTGCTGGGAGTCATAAAATACCTTTGTTTCTTCCAAATATTTCTATATATGACTTTCAGTAACTTTCCAGCACTTTACAAACCAGAGATGTTAAGGTAACTGGCCTATAATTTCCCAATTCTTCCTTATACTAAGATCGAAGTGCTCGAGTGTGCTGTATAAAGAAGCAAACACTGGCTTCTAAAGTAGAAGGAAACAGCTTCAACAGTTTGAAGAGCAGTGTCCATTGTATTAGGGACGACGGGGCGGGATTTTTGCCGGGGCCGGGGCCTGGGCGGGGCTGCCTCTTATTTAGCCGGGCCGAGGCCGGGGCCGGCCGGGGCGGGGCCGGGGTTTAGCTAAATTAGAAATGTAAGTCAAAAACACTGAAAGTTTTAAAACTTAAGATGAAAATTAAATATAATTTCCATTTAAATTATATTTTAATTATAAAAAAGGGAATACATTTAATTTAATTCAATTAAATAAATATTTTCGAAAGAAATTTTTAAGAAATAATTGATTTTCTAGAAGAATAAGTTATAATATCCATATCTCTATCTAACCAAATTTTTAATGCTATATACACATATATATATTATTTTTGAACTATATATATATATATATATATATATATTTATATATATATATATTATATATAATATTATTATAATTATATATTATATATATATATTTATATTTTATATGTCTTAACACTAATACCTTTTCCTCAGTGCTGGAGGCGCTTTTGTTCAACGATCCGAAAAGGTAGCCGTTTGATCCTTCAAACTATCTTCTATAGCTTTCACTTAGTATTCTATCTAAAGTCTTTGAACTCTTCTTAACTCTCATTTCTGGATCATCTGGAGTCTCATTCCTTCTTTCAGATCATCAGAATGGCTTTCGACGCTCGAGGTCCAACTGGTGAATTACTTCCTATTTAACTGATTATGGTCTTCTGCCCCTTAGGGACTAGGGGGGAGGTTCTGCGTGTGGCGCTTGACCATATCCAAGCTTTTTGACCGAGTTGGCCTGCGTCGCTACTCTCGAAGCTCCCTTCCTTGGTTTCCTCTTCTCTTTGCTTACTCATAGTCTAGTTTTCTCTCCGATCGCTCCATATCAGCCTCGTTGATGGAGCGTCTCTTCTCTTTTCCTGTAATTGTGGTGTTCATCCTTTTCCTGTTAATTTGTGGTGTTCTCTAGGTTCCGTTGTTACTTTATTCCTATTTTCATAACGACTCTCAGCTGTAACTTCTAACTCTGTCACCATTAGCGATGACTCACTCTCCATTCTCTACTTATTTCAAATCTGCTCCCCTTTGCATCTATAGCTGCCTCTCGTTTCTGCTTCTGATTTCTATTCTTGCGACTGGATGGGATTTCCGCGGGGGGTCACGCAACTTTGTAAGTTTAACCTCTTTAAACTCACTTCTTTATATTCCTCTCAAAACCCTCCCATTTTCACTATTTTCTTCGACGCTCTAACGTCTCACACTGTGATTAATAACATTCTTGTCTCAACATAAACAACAAATCATTCAATGGGTTGCTAAGGTGGCCTAAGAGGCTGGAGTTTTGTTCAGGTTTGCGGGAATTTTTTTCCTCTGAAGGTTACTCAGTTTATATAGGGCCTTTAATTTGCCATTGTTGGAGTAATGGTTCTTTACATCTGGGGGACTCCGGCTTCACCTTCTATTGGATAGGGTTGAAGTCTAAACTAAGAGCTGAATAAACTTCCCTTCTTTCAAACTCTCTTGACGCTCTATCTCTGCGACGTGACGTTGGTGCTCTCCTCTTTTCTCTAGGTCTACGGTGGCCAAGTCTCGGGGAGCTGCCTCTCGCATTCACACCTCTTGCGTCGCCCTCCGTATCACAAGGGGTTGCCTGCTCTCGCATGAGTGTTGCGTTGACAATTGAAACCCGATTGTTGTCGTGGTGCTTTTCTTTCAGCTACTTTCCTGTTCTGTGGACTTGCCCTACTTCTGTTTTTTTTCCAACTGTATTTAATCTTCCCCTCTTTAACCCACGTCTGCGCTCCCCTGAGAGATTTCGCGTTACATTGGAATTGGGTGGTTTTTTCTATTGTTTTTTCGTTTGGCCCTCTGAAAAGAGCCGAGCCCGTGAGTGGTGTTGACTGTAAATATATAATATATATATTTATATATAATATATATATATATATATATATATATATAATATATATATTATATATATATAATTATATATATATATTATTATATTTATATATAGATATTATAATATATATATATATAATTATATTTATATATACTATATATTTATATATTATTATATATATATATATATTATATATATATATATATATATATATATATTATCTATTATAATATATAATATAGGTATATATTACTATATATATATAATATATATATATATTATATAATATATATATATTATATTATTATATATTATATATATATATTTATATATATATATATATATATATTATATATTTTATATATTATATATATATATATATATATATATATTATATA
>JABUQX010043186.1:0-10000 GCA_015478945.1 Trachelipus rathkii
TATATATACTATACTCATTCTTACTATGTATATCTAACAAGTATATTTACCTTACCTCCTTATCTATTTATTCATTATTAATACTTGTATATATATATACTTTTATATCTATATAGTCACCCTCCTTCAGTGATTCCACTTTAATTGTTTTTGGATTTCATTTGTCTCTTTACGGTTAATTTCGAATCTTCACAGTTAAACGGTTATTTTCGTGAGCACGATTCTCGGTGCTCAACACTAATTAAAAGGTCTGATTTACTTAACCATCACTATCTATATATGATCCCGATAATTACCTACATTAATTAGTTACATATTATATATGTAGTATATGATATCATATATATATCCCGAGGTTAAGTTAATTTAACAACCTATCCTTATAAAATTATTACTAATACACTCTTAAATATAGCTAGAAATTTAATTAACTATATATATATTTAATCTTATTAGAATATATCTTTTATGCTCATCAATTCTCTACTAGTGATGTTTAGTTATACCCTCTCATACCGCGAGTTTTATAGTATATTATCAATGAATATGTTGATCGTCACAGATATTCGTTATATATATGAGATACTATACAAAATGACACATGTCATACTCTAGGTTTGAATCGATATGGTAAAATACATGAGATATTATTTTAGTCATCACCGTTTTCTTATCTAGTAAACACACACACTAATTCACACGTACGACCTCTCATGTCTCTTACTCTCAAGAGCTTTTGTACTATTTGCCACTCATATATTTCCACTTACTAGGCTGTCAGAATTATATCCTCAAGTTATTAAGTAAATATTTGGAACAAATGTCTAGTCGATCACACTACTTGAGAGTCTATTATTACTTCATCTTTCAGATCAGTCCTAACCTATTATCGCTATTAAAAGTAGAACTCTACAAATCTGTGATAAACGCAAACTAATTAACATATATCCTCTAATATACCTTCATGTCATTAACACATTCTTACTCCCCCATTTATCTCAATCACTGTCTTTTTTATATCTATACTTACTACCGAGGTAGTATTCTCACTATTTAGTACGTGAGAGCTGACAAATATATCTTGATGAGTGGCACTCTTTTCACTCATAGCCTTTTTTATATATAAAGTTTCAATTTCCACAAAGTGGCAATAATCTCGCAGTTGTAATGAATTCTTGGTCTGTCAATGAACTGAAGCTCAGGATAAAACATCGTCTTTATACGTCCTATTGTAAGCGCAAATGATCCATTGCTTGAGCTAGACTTCCCTCTTCTTAAAACGAGTGATATTATAGTTTCATACTCATGAAGTCTTTCAAGACAAATATAATTCCTCTTCTTATCGCACTTTTTTGACTCATTCACAAGATTACACAAACTGTCTTCTTTGAATGCCTACTGCTACTAACATGTCCTATCTGAGGCTCTCATGTATCACCTTTTACCCTATATGTGCATTTGATCTTAATATCCACAACAGTACGGATTTATTTTTTTTTCCCGCCCGCTCCGCTGGTCACTGGATCGCGTCCGCCAAACTTCGGTGTCACAACCCACTCACGTGAAATCTAGTCCTCTAGCTAAATTTCACGAAATTTCACACTTCGTTTAACTAGAAGAATGCGATCTCTCCGCATAATGGTTCTACAAAGAGCACCAGTTGTATCGAGATGTGGATTCCTAGATGAAGACTCATATTTCAAACTTGCGCCTTACTTTGAATAATCATGCAGAGTTTGTATATATTACGATATATAATGATTTCACTAATGTTATGCGACCATCTCAAAACTTATTGCAGGACCTTCATTAACCGACGTTCCTTGGTTCAACACACATTGTTTCCCGGATCGTGATATATATGCTGAAGCAGGGTTTGCGCTGGATTTAGCATTTCCGTTGTTGTTGAGTGTCTTATAACGTATGAGGCCTGAGATTAAACCAGTATCTCCACGAAGGAGTCGAGTTAGGGTTGATTGCTGCGGGGACACCTCATACTTGCTACTATTCTTCAGAAATTATTACTCAAAGATTTGGAAAACGAATATATTGGAATGAAAATCCTTAATATGGCTACACATATCTCATTCGTAATATATAATATATATGAGTATACAAAGTTATATAAGTATATAGTCAGGTCCTTTAATGCTACTTCTCTAGTATATATATATATATATAATATAAATATTATATATATTATAATCTATATATATATTGAGCCTCTATTGAAAAAGAGTATTGTATCATTATATTATGTATTATCGCATCCCTATCAATCATAATGATTATATAGTATCAATATAATATAAGTAATATAAACTCCGAATAATATGAAAGTTTAAATTCTAACTATACATTACTTTTAACTAGTACTTGATACTATATTATTATATATTTATATTACTATTAGCCTATAATAATAATAGTCTACATATAATAGTAAACTCTAAATTAAATATTATAGTAACATAATTAAAGAAAATAAGTAATATAATAATATTTTATTATAGGAAAAAATATGATTATAAATAAACTATAATTTATTCCCTGTAATGCTGTGACTTTAAAGTACTAGTGTCATTTTATTTAACTACTTTATATTTATTCATATTTATAATATATATTATATATATATATTTATTATATATATATATAGTATCGGTATACTCGGTATCGGAAATGTCGATTTACTACAGTAAGTATATATAAGTACACCAATATAGTAAAGTAATACGCTGTTATTATTTTTTTGCCTTAAACTCTTAACAGACTTTTTTCCGCGTTATTCATTACGTAACTAAATTACGCTATTAACAGTGGTGGTAATTTAAATAAAAAATTTTTCTACCATTTTTAGGAGTCGTGTGACAACACAGAGTTTATTAAACGTGTCTCATTTTTTATTAAAGCCAACAACTCTTATGGGCAAACGGAGGCGTCGATAACCCATTTTTCAAACCTATTTTACGACGATGAGTTGATGGAGGCGGATAAAAATAAACCATTAGGAATCATACAGTTAAATCTCTATCACAAGGTGCAGAGAAAGATGAGACACAAAGAGCCGTGGGCGTTCAAATAGAGGAAAGATTAAATTCAGTTTTAGAAAAAACAGAAGAAGGCAAGGAGTCCATATTTTAAAACACACAAACACAGAACAGAAAATTCAAGTTAAGAGAAAGAGAATAGAGTGAGGCACAACTAAACGAAACTAGTCTGGGGTTTCTCAAATACTACACCACGCAACACTGACACAGCAAAGAATTCATTGGGAACAGAGTTCACAGCGACACCAGCATCTTGCTGCTACGTGGCGATGCAAGGGTGTAGAAAATTCGAGGTTTCTCCCGAGCATCGTGCATTTGTAGTACATACTAGAACAAGACGATTAAAGAGGACAATCGTTTAATGCTCGCAGAAGGAGATACAGGGCAATAGATAGTTTGAAAGTTAGAGGACGGTGTATTGGTCTCTTAGCTTTAGCTCAACCCTATTCCCAATAGAAGCTGGAGTCGGAATGCTCCCAAATGTAGAAACCATATCCATACAATGGAGAATAAGGTGCTTATATAATTGGATTTTAAAATTGTGGAGCAGGAAAAAAAAATTTCCGCAACCTGACAGAATCCCAGTTCCTTTGGGCCACTAGCAAACCATTGGAAGTATGAGTTTATCAAGACATTGCTTTTTTTTGTTAGCAAGAAATGTTATGTTATCACGTGGAGAGACGTTAAAGCCTCGAAGGAAATAGGAAAGTTGGGAGGTGTTTTTGAAGAGGGAGATGTTGAAAGTTGTGAGTTTTTAAGAGTTGAATTTAACAAGAAGTTAGCGAGGTACACCACCAGGATCCCATCACAGACGGATTAGGCAGATAGAATCGGAAGCTTGAAGACGAGAGGACAACTCTAGAAGCAAAGAGGGAGCAGATTTGAAGTGAGTAGATGAAGAGTGAGAAGTTTGTCGATGGTTGTCTCTAACTAAGAGTGAAAGTACAGCTGAAGTGAACGTTTATGAAAAGTAGGAATAAAATTTGGAGATAGAAAGACAAACCATTGAGAGAGCGGAACACAAATTTAAGAGGAAAAGGGCGGAAGAGGTCGCTCCTTCCATCACGAGTGTAGATATAAGAGCGATCGGAAGAGAACACACAGACAAGAGTAAGCAAAGATACCCATGGTCCCTAAGGGCAGAAGACATAAATCGTTAGATAGGACAAGATTTGTCACCAGTTGACCTCGTGCGACGAAAGCAATACTAATGATCTGAAGAAGGGTGAATAGAGGATTACCAGATGATTTCGGGAGATGGTATGAGTTTCAAGCAAGGAGTTTTCAAAGATTTTAGATACCGATACAAGTAGTATGACAATAGGCGCGATAGTTTTTTTTGAAAGGATCAGCTGTGGCTAAACCTCTTTTCGGAGGATATGTGGTTGAACATATGGCTCACTTCAAGAACAGTGGCATTGATCAGCACTGAGGGGAAAGTATTATGTATCATTAGTGCATAGAGGTATAGTTGAAAGAAGGAGCAGAAGGCGACCAGCTCTCCGAAATGCACATCCTCAAAATCAAGGGATGATGCATCCGGGCAACTAAGCCTTCTGAACGTTCCAGTGATATTGATGATCGTGCTCATTGCCAACAACGAATCATTGTGTTAATCACAGTTAAAGACATGGAAAAAAACCTGGGAGGAGAAGGAGTAGGAGGAGAGGGATTGCCAGAATCGTCCGGGTAGATTAGATGAAAAACGAAGCGGCTGAAGAGATTGACCTTTTCAGGCGAGTTAAGCACACAGACCGTCCAGAGCGAGTAGGGGGAATGGAAAGGCATTTACAAAAAGTTGTTAGAGATAATTTTTGCAAGAGGGCAGAATTAGATTTTATTAAAAAATATTTTTATCAGATTTTAAATTGTTTTAGATTCGATTTCGATATAGATAAAACTTTTTTTTCAAAAATTTCTATAACCCCTCTAAATGGGCTCAAACGTGTTTTTCTTACACGGTATGAATTCCCGTTTGTAAGGTTTATCATGTTTTTTTATGCACTGTTTTCATAGTTCTTGCTCGCTTGAAGAAAAAAAAAGATATTTCTGGTAATTGCATGTCTATTAACTTCTTGCTTGTTACTTGAACTTCTTCTTTTGTGGCTAGTGAAAAGTTATAAGAAGTAGGCATAATAACCGCTGATATATTTATAAAAATATACAATTTGTATTGAAACTAAGTTGGTATATTACAAACACACACCACACCACACTCTTCATTAACTTTTACCATATATACTATTTAAGTATTAATTAAGGCGTATTTAACGCTTTATTATTATTTCTTTTGCATTAATATATACATAATATATTATATATATACTAATATATATCATATATTATATAGTTATATATATATTATATATATATTATATATATAGTATATATATAATATAGTATATATATATATAAAATTACTAATATATATATATATATATAGATTTTTCAATTAAAATATTTGTAAGAATAAATACTGGAAAACAATATTTACAATTGTAGAAAATTCGGAGATATTTTGAAGACGTTAACTTAACGATTAACGTTAACTTCCTTTACATTCTTTACCGATAAACATTTTAATGATTAACGCACACGGCCGTTAATTTTTTTTGTTCAACGATATTGTAATAGAATATAACTTTCTCATTAAACGAACAGTGCCACCTTTGTGTGTATATATATTATATATACTACCTAGTGATATTTCTATATATATATATAGTATATTACATATGTAATATATAGTATTAAATATTGGACATATTAAATTATATTTTATATATATAGTATATAAATATAATCATGCCACACTTTTCGCTATAATTCCTTCCTACTACACCTAAAAATAATATGTATACTAAAATATATAGTATATTATATATATAATATACGTATTATATATAATATATTAAAAACATATTATTATTATATATATATATATAGTATATTTATATATATATGCACACACACATCAATACACTCACTCATCACATCATCACACACAGTATATAGTATCTATATATATAGTATATGCGGTGTCCAGGAGGAGAGGGAGTCTTTCGAAAATGATCACGTTTACTCATTTTCTTTATGCTCTCTCTCCCACTCTCTTTCCGTTCAGCAAAGGTGATTAATGAGAGTTTTTTTAAGAAATCTCTCTCTTATTTCTGAAACATGGAATTAAACCCAGGCACACTCAAGTGGATCTGTCCCGTATGCAATAAAACTATTAAAAAAATGACAACAGAATAATAATATGTACATGATTCATTCAGTGAGTTCTCCCACTACGCTTCAAAATCACAACCTAAGGGTTAACGATACATAGTTCTGTGCGATATTCAATGCTATCATACATGAATCAAAACAACCACAATCTTTAACAGAACCCACGGCACAACAGAGATCAAAATATTACAAAAAAAAATTACTAAACTTGATAAAAAAAACATACAAATAAAGGCATTTCCTCACTAAACATAATATAAGACAAACAGGTTCGACTTGATATATGTAATACACACCATATGAACAGCTAATGATCACTATATGTTATAACAAATACTACATAATCTATCACATAACAAAATAACAAAACCGGACATAATCTAACAAACGACACTATATACATAATTAAAGGCCTAATTCTTCAAAATGCTCATTAATAACTCTCTATACAACATAATTAACTTTTATATCTCATCCCAAGTCATTTATATTTTTAAAATACAATATACATATAAAATACAATGTGGCACCCAAATGCACACATACATAGCACCCCTAAATGGATCTAAGCTAATCAAGGGCGGCAACTTCAAATATATCATACAGCCTGGTTCCAAGTGAATCTTTTGCTGTAGCACCAGACACATTGACAGCATTAGAGTCTGGAATAAAGATTTGATTTCCATGCTTCCTTTTTTCGGTATTTATCGGTATCTATCCCTTTTCTCTAAGGATTTCTTTCAGATTTTCATTTCGATCATTCAATAACAGCTGTTGTGTACAGCCCCTGATCATCCTTTAAATCTAGGAATAGTGGTGTTCCTCACGGGGTATTTGTTTTATTTTAACCAACTATTTCGACTTTTCATTAGTGATCTCTATACTGTATCTTTATATTGCCTCCTGAATGTTCTTTTGACGACAATTCCACCCTTCAGTACTCATTTTAATTTGAAAGACAATCAGCTCAACAGCAAATTTAAATGACTGGAGGGCGTATGTGAGGCGTCTGACTTCTGAACTTTCTCGTATGTTGCATAGGAGGGCGTCTGTGGGCGTCTTGTATATGTTGTTAGGGGAAGAGAATAAATGGTTATTTCCAATACCTCCAATACCCAATGCCAATATCTATCTACTCGGCATAATCTTCCACATAAATACATCTTTAAAAATACAAAAGTCAAGCCATTTTCTTTCCTTAAAATTCATGGAGCTTTTTTGGAAGGATCAAATTTTCTCACACTAAACAACCATCTAAGAGGTTGGGTTGGATGTTCTGATTCGCCCTTAGAGCTTCTCACCACTCCAGTTACTTTCCCTGGGGGCCCCTGTTCGTCCTTCCCAAATCATTCTTATATTTAAACTACTTTTAAAGTTTGGAGCACACTTCCGTCTTTCATTTCGCCAGCCATATTCCTTAAATATTTTCAAACTTTGTGTAGGGTCATGTCAGCCTTTTATTGATTAAATTAGAATTGAACTCGCCAACCCTGGTGAACTCCATGTCAGCCTTCGACCATTCCCACCAGAGAATATATATATATAATATATTATATAATATATATAGCCAAATTGAAATTATAGTATATAATATATACTTATTATATATATAGGTAACATAGATGTATATATATATTATTATATATACTAATACTATATAATTAAAAAAGAAATTATATAATCATATATCATTGGAGGTGTGTAGAAGGAGTTACTAGGAGATTACATGAATACTTTATACTTATATAAAAGGAATTGCAAGAATCATAATTAGAAAAAAGTTAGATAAAGAAACAAAACAAGAGAAAATACACATATTAGATATGAGGTAAATCAAATGAAATTTGATAGTCACGTGCTAATTCAGTAAAAAACATTCTTCCCTATACGTTTTCTATCTTTACTCTATGACTGAGGCGTTTGGCCAGACCGCGAGCAACTCCGGTGCCCGCACCCACACTTTGGAACTCCCAGTCTCCCTCATCCTGTGTGTCCCGCTGGTGCTCTTCTCTGCATCTTCAGGGTGCGTTCGTATAACTTGTGTGTGTATGTCGGTGTGACACAACTTTGACCTGCTGGCTACGCCTGTTTTGAGTCTGAAGTATGCTATATCTACCGATAGTATTTTACTTATCTTCACATTCTTAATAATCTATTACCACTCTGGCTCTACATATAATGACTCTCTAATATAATATATACCCATGTCACTCAACAAAAGCTATTGTTTACCTCCTCTACGCCCATTTTACCTACTAATATCTTAACTATCTTATATAAGGGTATATAAGTAATCCTGTTTTACATTCATTCAATACTATATAGTGATATACCTACCTAATTGCATTACCATTACACTTTATATCCTAGATATTTATTCTTATCTTACGTGAAAATTTTTTTTATATACTCTAATATAATATTACCTATTTATATATATTACTAATACGTTATCTATATTGATATAGGGTATATATGCTATGATAATATATATTATTATATATCCTATAATTATATTTATATATCTGCATATATATACTCAACTGAAACTGAGCTGCCCCCTTTACGCCACTTACCACCAGTTACTTGCGGCAGAGAAGGTAAAAAATGATATGTATAATTAATCACTATATATAATTCTATATCTATACTCTTTATATATTAATATAATATATAACTACATTATAACTTATACCTGATATATTACCTGGTAATATTATAAGCTAGTACGGTAATCAATATTTACAATATGATGCTAGTCCTACATTTTAACTAAGCTTTATTGTCCCCTTATCCATTTGCGAATAGGCTTTATAATTCAAGCAAAGTTGTAGACCACTTTTGAACTATTTTTAATGGCAATAATACTATATATATATATATTTCCATTCATTTTCGGATAGTTGTTAAAACAAGTTGATTAACACTTCGAACTATTTTTAATGGCAAATAATACTTAAAAAATAAAACTTCCTCCGCAGTACCGAATGTAAGGGGGGGGAGGTATGAAGGGTTACATCCCCCCCAGAAGTTTTCATTAAATCAAGATTTTATCAAAACTTTCCATACAAAGCAATGAAAGTTGAGTAAAAACAGAAAAAAAAATCAGTACTCCGGAAGAATCAGCAGCCCCCTCCGAAAAAAGATTCCGCGAACACAGTATTTCTCACCATTTTTACCTTTTAGGTTTATTGGGCATTTATTATATACATTATGGGGACTACCTCAAATCGTCGACAGGAAAATAGGTAGACAGGAATAATGGTCGACAGGACATTAAACAAAATTTCATTAAACAAAATTAAACAAAATATAAAATGGGAAAAATGGTTGACAGATTATTTTTTGCAAAATGACGACCATTTTTTTCTGTCGACAAATTTTCCTGTCCCCCATTTGAGTATAGGTCCTATATTATGATTGTACCTCAAAGCAAACATTTCCTAGTAACATTCGTTTTGAGGGGAAGACTGATAGCGATAAAAAAGTAAACTCAGATTAGGATATTTTTATTTTATTTTTCACCATTCGAGAGGGTTTAGTGTAATTTGTAACCCTTTTTTTCAGTTGAAAATAAATCAACTACTTTCTTTACTATTTTTAACTACTTTCTTAGCTTTATTATTTGTCTTCATCCCCTTATTCATAGCCACTCCTAAAATTTAACGCATCAATTACTCTAGAATTAGTTAAGGGCAGTTGCAGTGATGATTTGATCA
>JABUQX010043187.1:0-70256 GCA_015478945.1 Trachelipus rathkii
GCGGAAATCTAAGTCTACTTTCCGGCCATTCCTGACTGACCTAACGCTACGGTAAAATCCCAGGAAATCATGCCCTTTTCGCACTAGCTTTCATCTTCTGAATCAACCTTTTATAATCTGCTACTTAATCTCTTCTGACTCTTCTATGTACTATAATTCATTTGTACCCACATCGCCATAATCACATTTGAATCAATATTCTGTAGAATCAGATCCTCTCTATCTACTCCTAATCCACGATAATCGCTCACTCTGGCTTCCTGGATAACATACTCTCATCGTTTCCTTTTATCCTTGTTTTGAAAGTCCTATCTAGGTATCGTATCATAGAGTCTCCAATGGAGATGAGTGGAAGGTTCCCTTTAGAAAACTCAACATTACCATTTGCCCTCTCTGATCCTTCCCCATCTGGAAACAGTCGAACCTGTTACTATGCAGGTCACAGGCTGACTGGCTTTCGAGATCCTTATCCTCATCATATTATTTCTATTATTCATATTATTTGTAACCCTCCAATCCTCTGCAGACCTATTATCACCTACTTTATCCTTTTCCCTCTCATCTTCCTGCCTAAGGTGAATCACTATTCCTATGTACACCCCTATAATCCGCTCCCTCCTCGCCCTCGACATCCTTCATCTTCTCGTCCTCAACACCTACATGGGTATAGGGTAATACAAAAGTCTTTTTCAATTCATTCATATTTTTCAACTACTTAACAATCTCCTTCGCTTACACAAACACATTTCTCTGCATTCAAAATACAAACACGAAGGGCAACTATTCACATTTTCACCTCTCACAGTCCTACAGTTATCACACAGAGCATATCATACTTTAAATTATTATTACTTAACTAATTGTACCTATTATTTTACCAACTACAGTTTAAATATCACTAAAGCCTAAAAAGAAATAAACTAATATCTTTAAAACAGTTTAAAAATTTGAACAAGCTTAAATTTAGCTTAGCCTAGGCCAGGGGTATATAAAAATTATATGATGGGCCTAACTGTAGTTAATAATAATTATAAGGTAGGCTTAACTGTAGTCTATGACTCTGGGAAACTTAAATTTAATTTAAATTACCACCAAATAAAGTAACAATTAGTAAAGACTGTAATTAAATAACAGAAAATCTTTTAAGAATCCAAATAAACCTCCCCAAAGAAAATAGTAAATTTCTCACCTATGCTAGCCTCGGTTTAGGCTATCAAACACTCAAATTAACTAGCCTATAAGAAATGACCTACTTAAAAATAAATACACAAACTACTAACACCACAACTTATAGTAAAAAGAAAAAAAAACAACAATTAGCACAAAAATACACAAATTATACACATGGGCATCCGCACATAGGTGTAAGGAGGGACACTTGCCCCCCCCTGGAATTCGGGATCTGAATTTTTTTAAATTATATATATATATATATATATATATATATTATATATATATATATATTATATATATATTATATATAGATTATATATAGTATATATATAATATATATATATGAGGCAAGATTATATATAATATATCTATAACGGCTGTACTATAAATTACTATATATATTAATATATATATAATATATCATATACTATAATATATATATATGATATAACTATATACTAGTATATACTATATATACTATATATATATATATAAGCTTTGCCCCCCTGGAAAATTTTCTGCCAACGCCCATGATTATACAGTAAAATTTAAGAGCACAGTCAGAACACAAACTCCTCTGACCAAGGTTATCACTCAACTGACCTTCCTTTTGATATATTATAGCTTGTTCCCTTTAAGTCACGTAGGAAATGAAGCCATATGATGTAGGGCTGTTTCTCTAAAAACCTCTCTTGCAATCGCAAGAAAGAGTGGTGTTGCTTTTGAGAAGAGAGTAAACACTTCTATGGGGGCAGCTGCCCCCCTTGTCCCCCCTGACGACGCCCATGCACAGCGACCAATGAAAGAACCTCGCACTCACGTGATACACGAACATACACTCGCAAGTGATCGTGAGCCTACTTGGCGTACCACAAGTATCACTTTGCGTACCCCCGGGGTACGCGTACCCCACTTTGGAGACCACTGCACTAGGGAACGATCGTTATAATGCTAGGATATGGCCTACAATCTCAATAGCAGTAGGTAGGCAAGGTTGTGAGTTTTGGTAAGTATGATTAGATTAAGAAGATTCCCAAATCATTAATGTAATCAAACTTAAGTTATTAAGGTATGTGGATGGTTTGGGTATCATATAGTATATTTTGACTATGCCAAATTGGTAGGTTTTTAGTTACAGTAGTTTGACAAGCCTTAAGGTGCTTTTTAGATTTGCATGAACATGTTGGTTGGTGGGTTGACTGGGACAGTCTTGATAAGCCCATGTGGCTTCTTATGTCTCTGTATTTCCAATGCTCTAATGGTCTTCTTATGTTTCAAATACCTGATATTATGGTACAAAATCAATAGTTTGATGTTTTTTGCACACTTTTAAATAAATTTTAATTATTTCAGTTTATTTTTATTATCGATTTCAAATTTGGAAATAACAGTACCAAGAACAAAAACTTTGTTTGCTATTTTTTACATAAAATATTATAAAATAGCAACCTAATAAGTGAATTCATGGGAACATTGATTTTTAATGAATGTTTCAAATCTCAAAGGTTGTTTTTTGTTTTCTTCAATTTCCTTTGAAATTTTGAATAGAGATATTTTTTTGCATTAAGAAATTTCACTTAAAAATTGCCGAAATGGCATCACTATTTTATTACTATATTTTCTTTGACTAGTTTATTTTTAGGCACCAGAGTTGTTGGTTAGTTATGTGAAGTCCGGAAGGTATACTTAATTATTTGACATTGACGTTATTAAAATGTAGTCTGTGTTTTGCATTAACGTTTTAAATAAAATTTATTACAAAAACTTTATATCATCGAAGCAATTTATTTTGTATATTTACAGCATATTAATAAAACTGTAATCATTCCCTTTTATTTTTTTATTGTACTGAAAATATATATAAGACATGTTTATTTTGGGGGTGTTCCGTTCAATTAAACTAAGTGATGTAGTTTTATTTTTATTTTAATTATAATAATTAGGAGTCGATTGTGTTTAGCTATTAAAAATTTTACAATGAAACTAGCCTAATGAGTCGCTCCAATAAAGGATATTCTATTAAGAATTTTAAAGCCATACAAATTGCCTAGGCCAAATGTCAAAACCAAAATAGAAATTTTAGGAGTCATGCAAATCTACTTTAAATTGAAATATAAGCTTAAGCCTATCAAAGGGCTTTGTTTAAAACGTTCTAAGCAAGCATTTTGTCAGGCGACCTAGTAAAATGTGGTACCAAAGATGAACATAAATGTCTAAGAACAAAATATCAAAATGTATGGTAGTTGTGGAGTATTACGGACTTGAGTTCAAGTAAATAAAGTTTTAAAACTACAAATCTCATTTACAAAAATAGTTTTGGTAATAATAGCGCAGAGGGGCTTCACCCCCAATTTTTATAAAAATCACAGAATATACTCTAAAAAAAAATAATAATGAAGAATGAGAATAAAAAATACAAATGTGGTGGTCTCTATAAGAAAAAAAGGTCATCCTCTCACAAAGTTGCTAAAACTCCCATCCCATAGACTTTTCATTTTTGATCCATCCAGGTTAGGTCTCATATCAGGCCCTCTAGTTCAGGTTATGATATGTTTTGTTAGGTATTCGCAGAGAAAATCTATGTATAAACTTAGCAAATCTTATGCATAACCTGAAACTATGTATCCATCTTTTTGCTGGATTAGAAACCGTTATTTTTTATAAGAACTGAATGGGAAAATTTTAAACTTTGAGAGGCTGTAACTTTTTTTCCTAAAGACAAATTATTTTCATTTTTCTTATGCTTCATTATTATTATTTTTAGAGTAATATATCCTGTGATTTGTTTAAACAAAAATTTTATTAAGAAAATCATATGGGAGTGTTAACAACTTTGAGAGGCTGTAACTTTTTTTTTTCTAAAGAGACTGCCACATTTATTTATTTTCATTCATTACTATTTTAAGAGTATGGTATATCCTTAAGTCGTACTTTTCGAGATTTTTTTTTTTTTTTTTAATATTTTTTGTAATAAGCTTTATATGCTGATTCCAAATATTATAATTGATTTTTTTTCTGTAAGTGGCATACTTCTTGAGATATATCTGTGCCCCTAATCTGGAGTTTGGTATATATATATATATTATAGGTAATACTGTAGACAGCTGGGTACTATAGTATATTATATAACTATATATACTATATAATATATAGGTATATATATATATATATAGTTAAACCATCTTAAACGTTACGTCTCCTTGTACGGCACCTTAATGTACATCTATGTTATGTTATCTGCTAGGTCTGTCATCAACAGATCCATATAGGTTTAGGTCTCGGTTTTAGCCCCTCCTAGTTCAGGTTACGATAATATTTGTTAAGCATACACAGATTTACTCTATACTTAACCAAACTTATTCTAACCTGAACTAGTTAGGCCCTAAACAGAGGCATAACCTATTTAGATATACGTTTCTGTAAATGTAATCTATATCTAGAGTATAATATATATATATAATATTATATATATATGATAGTATATATATATAATATTATTATATATTTGTATATATTATATATATATATATTATATATATATATTTATTTAGACTGGCCTAAAAGAAAAAAAATTCTGAAAATTGAGTAGCAGACCCTCTAATATTGTTACTATTTGGAAAAGAAGCCTGCACACTGAATTTCTTCCAAAATTAATCATATTTAGTGCTACCGCCAGGCACCTGAAATGTGTTATAAAATGTCTTAAATGTCGAATTTTCACACCACCACCTTGGGTAACGACAGCCTGCGCGTTTTTTTAACGTGGTATCCCCAGTAGGGCCTAATCCACAAAGGTACACCTAATAATTACTCCAAAGGTGCCTTTCTCATTTCAGACTTTGTTGATTTTGAAAACACATCTCTGTGCTTTCCTACAATCTGCAAGGTATACTGCAGCTGCTCTTCATTTTTTATAAGATGGGTGTTAAAGGACTGTATTAAAGCAACAGCCCTTTCAGCATTATCATTAACAACATTCATTTTTTCTACATAATTTTATGAATTAATGTATTCATCATTTTTACTCCATTCTGAAGGATCGGATTGAAGAAATGATGTTGGGAGTGACAGCTTCTCAAAGAAAAGCTTGCTTTTTGAGCTAATGATACTTGCCAGTGTGTATTCTGAAACAACCTTATCCGTATAATCAAGACTTATTCTGTTGGAAGGCCTTTCAACATCTGACTTATCTAAAGCTTGAAGCATTTGCAGCTTCATATTATTATTGACTTAATCATCAAAGAATGCGAGAGGCACCAGCTCCTCGTTCAGATACCACAAGTGCCGACAGAGAGCTTTTGCAGCAATTGCAGATATCGTCTTTTTCATAATAATCCTTAAGTTTCTGGAGAAATTGCAGGTCAGTTCTTGGTGATTTTGGCGCACTAGGTGCTTCAAACCAATTGCACACATAGAAGATGACTGCAAACTGAACAAATTTTTCCAGTCCAGTGAGTTCTCTCCTAGTCATTTTGATTTGACTCTGAAATAGTACCATTTTTATGGCATATAAAACTCGAGCCATCCATATTGCTCGATGCATGGCACCTGGTGTTGGGGTCGCTGTCGCTGTCGCAGCAACTCCATCAGTTCCCAAATATGTATATATGGGTGTTTGTGCATCACATCACCAAGTGCATCACTAATATATATAGGCTATCTAACTAACTGTCCTTGCCTAGTTGTAGATTTCAGTCGTAGACTTAGTTTCTGATCGTAGTCGTAGTTTTTCTTAAATTTAATGTGTGAATGTGAGGGGTTTTGGAATTACGGGTAATTTTTCTGTTTGCGCATCGCCACTTAGATTTCCCTTGTGGGTTAACTTTTAGTGCTCATTAACTCCCCCTAACACTGGTTTCACAAAATGATCTACTTTAGGAGGAATGTCTCCTAGAATTATAATAGTCAACTCCAAAAGTTCAGCATAATCTTTTCTTGGATGCATTTTCTTCAATTCCTGTTTGGCAGAACGCAACAATTATTCTTTCTCTGGAATGCTCGATTTGGTAGTTTGATATTGTCCTTTATTTATTATTTCCCTAACTGGTCTGAAATTTGGTTTTTTTTTTTAAAAAAAAACAAAGCCCTGTGTCTCTGGTCGTGAGGGGCAGGTGCTCCAAGGCACTTGTCAAATACATCTGAAATTATTTCATAAATATGATGTCAACAGGCCAGTTGAAGCAGTGATCGCCCAAGCTTGGATTCTATTAAAGTGCAGAGCTACCCTTGCTTATTACAGTTATTGCTGTCGCAGTGGTGTCAAAACACTGGCCCTGGATCAATTATTTTTCCAAGTTTCAAATGCTTCAAAACAGTTTCCATTACACCATTGCCGCAATATCAATTCCTTTCCTGAACAAGTTTTAGGACTGCTAAGAGTTTTGAATTAACCCTTCTGCAGAAAACTAGTTATGAGTTAGGTAAACCCTCTGTATTTGTCATGAAACCAGGGATTCTCATTAGAAATTTTTTCCATCCCAGATACAGATCAATGGTACATTTGTTGCAAAACCCTGTTTTATATCCTCAGCTATTTTTTTTAAGTGGAGTGCTTCTTTCTCACTGCAATGTACTTCTACTCAAAACGTCATCAACATTGACTCCACGGTGCATTAACAGTGAATGTGACACCATAAAAAGCACTGCAATCAACTTATTTTTGTAACTGCCATGTGTCATTGTCACAGGTCAGGTGTCACAATACACCTAGATTGAAGGTGTTGGGTTTCAATCACTGCCTTGTGAATCGTAAATTAGAGTTTGAAGTAAATCGCTAGTAAAATAAGCTAAATTCTACAGCAAAAACATCTTTTTTTCCTTTTTTTTTTTTTCCTTCACTGTTTACTCCTTTTATTCTTCCTCTTCTCTTTTCCGTTTTCTACCCTCTCTAGCAAGAGCTTTTCTTTCAATTGTGACTATGTAGCCACGTCTACCTTTTTTGCTTCTCTAAGCTAGCAAGAAATATTTTATCTTCCTCAATCGTCATTATTTGTAATGCATAATTGTGAGCAATATCAAAAAGGTCATTTAAATTCTGTTTAAACTCATTTTCACTTTTTGTTTTGATGCAGTTCTGCTTGTTGTTTGGATTTAATATATATAATTATAACTTTCTGCAAGCTCAAATATTTTTTGTAACAATATTCGGTTTTAGTTGCTTTTGTTGGAATATTTGCTTTGCTCCAAATGGAACAAATTTTATCAGATACAAAATTACATGTTCTCGTAATGTTCTTTATCAATGTAAAAGAAAACACAAGCCGCAAAACATCTCCGATTGAAGGCAATTTGTTTTCACTAATATTGTTGATCAATTGACCAATGAGATATAACTCACTTTTTTTCCACAGTAACTGCGCATGATTAACAAAGTTTTATATTACTAGAGCAAGCAAATATGTGCTGTCACCACTGTGTCTTTCACCGTAACTAACAACCAATATCCACACGACGGTCGAGTTGCCAAGTTGCCAATTTCATTCGTCTGGCGGGAGCATTAAATGTTTTAATTGTTCTGAAATTTCTTGTGGGAGGCTTTTTCACAGTCTGAAATAAAATGGAAGGGTATGCATTGTCAAAATACAAAATTGAAAAATCCCCTATTATCTATATATATATCTAGATATATAGATATATAGTATATATATAATATATATATATATATATCATATATATATATATATATATATATATATATATTATATATATATATAATATAGTATATATATATATAAGCGTAGATGTTTTAAAATATTCAAGGGTAGTAATAGGGAAGATGATTAGAAAATTATAGGAAATAGAAACGAACTTAACCAGTCAAGTAAGTTGAAGGCAAAGAGAGAGGCACAGAAATTAATTTAAGCAATGGACATAGTTAATAGAACCTGAAGAAGTTTGTTTTAGCTTTATTATAAATTGTAAAGTAAGAATAGGACAATTGGTCCAATTAAAAATTGATGAAAATTTAGTGCATTCAGATAAGGAGTTGGTCACAATTTTCTATGCTTAATTTTGCTTCCAGTGTTTACAGAGGAAAGATTAGATAAGATAGTTTTGGAGACTAATAGCTTCTTGTATGCAAATGTAACAAATAGGAAGTTAACAAGAATTTTGAAGTTTGACAGTAAAAGATATTAAACATTTATTAGACCATACAGTGTGATTCGCAGGTAAAAGCTGCAGGGCCTGATGGGGTATATGGTAGAATTCTGAAGAGGGTAGTATCAGCATTGCAAAGGCAATCGTAATTTGATTTTTAAGCGATCTATAACAATTGGTGAGGTACCAGATGACTGGAAAACCACATATGTTGTGCCTATTTATAAGAAAGGTAGTAAGGAAGATTTGGGAAATTTAAGGCCAGTTAGCTTAACATCTCTGGTTGTAAAGGTTCTGGAAAAGTTACTGAAAGGTCCATATAGAGAAAATTTTAGAAGATAACAAGGTATCAAGGTATTTACGACTCCCAGCACGGTTTCAGAAAAGGGTAGGTCAGACAAACCTTTTAGAATTGGAATACATTACTGACTGCATTGACCGAGGAGATCCTATTGATATTGTATATTTAGACTTTAGTAAAAGCTTTTGATAAGGTTCCCCACATAAGGCCTGATGAAAAAGTTTAGGAAACTTGAGGTATAGGTGGAGTGGTTACATGGTTGGATTAAAGAGTGTTGCGAAATAGATAGAATACAGTGTGTACAACTTAAAATGGGAATAAATCATCATGGGAAATAGTGGAAAGTGGGTTTCCCCACAGGGTTCAGTGCTGGGGCCACTATTGTTCCTCATATTAATAATTTATACCGACCAGGGACTTAAATGCAAAGGTTTCTAAGTTTGGCAGATTGATACTAAACAGTGGCCACCTCAGTTAAGGATGCATAAAGGATGTATAAAGATTTCAAAATGATCTTGGATAAACTTCTTGGGTGGGCAGATAGATGCATTGAATTTTAATAGTAAAAGTGGTAAGGTTCTTCACCTAGGTACTCAATAAAAGTTTTCACTACGATATGAATTGGGGATTTGGCTTGAGTCTGTGGACAAAGAAAAGATTTAGGTGTGATTATAGCAGTAATTTGAAAGTAGCTAATGACATTGTTTGGAAGCTAGAAATAAAGCTAATAAGCATGCTGGGTATAATAAATTGCATGTTGTTTTACCAGAGCAGGGAAAGTAATAAATAAACTGTATAATAGCTATGTTATGGCAATAATTAAGAGTATGTGTGCACAAGTTTGGGCCCCCTATTTAAAGAAAGACTTAGATATGCTAGAGAGAGTGCAAACGTAGAGCAACAAGGATGATTTCTGGTTTGAGGTAAGAGCTATGAGGAAGAGGATGAAGGAGTTAGGAATGTTGTCTGTAGAAAGGCGATTTCTCAGAGGGACCTGATACAAGTCTACAAAATACTTACATCTATTGGTAATAAGGAGACCAATAAATTTTTCACAGTAGAAACATGGACAGGTGACCAAGGGGCATAATAAGAAAATTAAAAGAACGATTAAGGGTGGGGAGCCAGAGAGCATGCATTCACGTAATAGGGTTGTTAATTTGGAATGGGTCTGCCAGAGGAGGTGTTGAGTGTGAACTCGATTTGCAACATTTAAGAAAAGGGTTGGATAGGTATTATATGGATGCTTTGGGTATCATATAATATATTGGAGAAGCCAAATTGGCGGCGGGTTTTTAGTTTTAGCAGTTATTAATGTTAGATGGGCATGTGTGACCATAACTTAGTTATATAATGCATGCGGATGGTTTGGGTATCATATATATGATACATATCAGTTTTGACTAAGCCAAATTGTGGATTTGTAGTTACAACAATTTTGACAAGCCTAGGGTGCTTTGTGGATTTGCAATGAGCAGTTTGGTTAGTGGTTACTGGGACAAGTCTCCGATAAGGCCCCTGTGCTTCTTACTGTCTCTATATTCTTAATGTCCTAAATGATCCTTATATATAATATATATATGTATATATACTAATATATATATATATATATATTATATATATATATAGTATTATAGTATTATATATAATATAGTATATATATTATTTATATATATATATATATTATATATATTTAAAGCCATAAAAAAAAATTATTTTTATCGTATGTAAAAAAATTAATTTGGTTAATTATTTTAATACTTTTTTAAGATAATGTAAATTTGGTTGAAATGATTGACCACAATCCTGAACTTCAATTATCGAAAAAAATTATTAAATGCAGTTGATATATAAAAAATCGGAGAACAAAGCATTGATAGTGATATCCTTATAAAATGGATAAAATTAGGTGTTTAAAATTTTGGGCAACGTTAATTTTTTTTCTTTAATATCTATAATATATATATATATATAGTATATATATATATATAGTATACTATATATATATTATATATAATATTTAGTATAATATAGTCATATATATATATATATCATATTATATTATATATATGATAATATATATATATATATATAATATATATATATAAAATACACCGAGAAAAAAATCCCTAAAAACTTCAAATAAATTTTTTTAAAACACTTATTTTTGTAACATAATATTTATAGTTTTAATACAGTATTTACGTGAACCCAAGTCAGTAATACTCCACAATTACCAAATGAATGAAATATGGGTATTTATTTAGGGTAATGTTCGGGAGCTGGGTTGATTTACAGAGTTAACTAAATAGTTTGATTTTGAAATTTTAATGAAGTTAATTAACATTGTAATAAAAATAAAATATTATAGTAATTAAGACATTAAGAATATAGAGACAGTAAGAAGCCACATGGGCCTGTCGAGACTGTCCCATATTAAATAATATGGTGAAGCTACAAAATTTTTAACCAAATTTTTTGTTTTAAAATAAAATATTTTAAAATTCATAACTGGAAGAGTAACAAAAATTTTTATTAACTTCTTTTAAAAATTTAAGGTAAGAAAATAAAAAATATAGTTTTGAATTAAACAAAAAATAAATTACGATACTGTTATGATTTAGAAAATTATAGGAAAAATAGAAATGAACTTGACCCGTCAATAAGAAAGGCAAAGAGAGAGGCAGAAATTAATTTGGTAAAGAATAGTAATAAGGACCTGAAGAAGTTTTTTAGCTTTTATAAATTTAAAAGTAAGAATAGGACAATTGGTCCAATTAAAATTGATTAAAATTTAGTGAGTTCAGATAAGGAGTTGGTCAACATTTTTAATGCTTATTTTGCTTCAATGTTTACCGAGGAAAGATTAGATAATAGTTTGGAAACATAGTTCTGGTATGCATGTAGCAAATAGACTTACAGAATTTGAATTTGAGGTAGAAGATATTAAACGTTTACTGGACCATATTGACCCAAGTAAAGCTGCAGGTCCTGATGGTATAACGTCGGGCAGGGTGACATGGACCACTTTAAGTAAAACTTCCCCTAATGCACTTTTTAGAAGTTTTTTTTTTTTCTGAAAATCAAGGCCCTATAGTGGGTCATAAGCACACAAAAAATTAATAATGTAATTCTAGTAATAATAGTTTTATTAAAGTTTAAATAAAGCTCATTCAGACTCACCTTGGAGGGGTGAATCTGGCCACCCATTTAAATTCCTCTTTTATGTATAAATTCAATTTTATATTTTAAATTTTTACTTAATATAGTATTGTTTATTATTTAAATTTAGTATTATTATAAATGTCAATAATGATACATAAAAATAAGAATAATGTGGTGGCCCAATTCACCCCTCTCGTGGGACAAATTTTGACACTTTGGAATTCATATTTTCCATATAAATTTCATTTTTTATTTTAATTTTTACTTATATGAGTAACTGTACTTAAAGGGTTAAAATTAGCTATACGTAATAAAAATGTCAATTAATAATACATAGATTAGGTAACGCATCACCATTCACCACCCATCATCAATTGTTATGGTGTTGTGAATTGGGCCAAGTTAGGCCCGGTGATTAACGTGATTTAGCCACTAGTACTGGTTTGAGACAAAATTTACTTATGCTGGTTTAAAGCCTAACATACTTTGACTGTATACAATGAAAAAATAATTAAAATCCATCCACAATTTTTCATTTTATAACAAAGTTAAAAAAAAACTCACATTTTCAAACGAAATTCTATGAAATGATTATTATACCTATTTTATTATATTTTTTAAAAATATAAAAACTCTCTAGAATTAAAGATAATCTAAATAAAACTTGTAGTACTACCGCGTGGCTATTAAATGAGCCCAAAAAATTTTTATTTTATATTTTTTTTATTTACAGTGGACCGATTCACCCCTCTAAAAAAGGCGGGCCTGGTCACCCCGCCTGATGCTATATGGTAGAATTCTGAAAGAGGGTAGTAGCAGTATTGCAAAGGCACTGTATTTTTGATTTTTGAGCGATCTATAACATTTGGTGAGGTACCAGATGACTGGAAAATCAGCAATTTATATCATATATGGGAAGAAAGGTAGCAAGAAAGATTTTGGGAAATTATGGGCCAGTTAGCTTAACATCTCTAGTTGTAAAAGTTCTGGAAAATTACTGAAAGGTCATACAGAGAAATATTTGGAAGACAATAAGGCATTGTATGACTACCAGCATGGTTTCAGAAAGGGTAGGTCATGTCAGTCAACCTTTTAGAATTTATGGAATACAGTACTGACTGCATTGACTGAGGAGATCCAGATTGATATTATATATTTAGACTTTTGCAGAGCTTTTGATAAGGTTCCCCACATAAGGCTGATGAAGTTATTGCAATGTGGTATGGATGGAGTGGTACACATAGTTGGATAAAGAGTGGTTGTGGAATAGAAAACTGTGTGGACAACTAAATTGCAAGTCATCATGGGAAATGACTAGTGGTGTTCCACAAGGGTTCAGTGCTTGGGCCACTATTGTTTCTCATATATATAAGATGTTTAGAGGGCCAGGCCTTAAATGCACAAGGTTTCAAAGTTGAAGATAGTACCGAAAGTAGCCTACTCAAGTTAGGAATAGTGAAGGATATATAAAGAATTAAAAATTACTTTATAACTTCTTGGGTGGGGAGATAAGTGGCAAACTGAATTTTTAATAGTAAAAAGCTGTAAGGTTATTCCACCTAGGTTACTCAAATAAAATTTTTAACTAAATATGAATGGGGTTGGCTGGAGTCTGGACCAAGAGAAAGATAGGTGTGATTATAAGCGTAATTTGAAAGTAGCTAATCAGTGTTTGGAAGCAAAGGAATAAAGCTAATAAGATGCTGGCATAATTACATAGCATTGTTTGTTTACAAGAGCGGGAAGTTTATAAGCTTCGTAGACAAAGGCGAAAAGGTTTAAAGGCCAGTATTGGTATTGTGCAGCAAGTTGGGCCCCTTATGTTAAAGAAAGATTTCAGATATGCCTAAAGAAGAGTGCAACATAGAACAACAAGGATCGATTTCTGGGTTGAGGGTAAGAGCTATGAGGAGAGGCTGAAGGAGTTAGGAATGTTTCATGTGAAGAAAGGCAATTTCTCAGAGGTAACATAATCAAATCTACAAAATATTTACCATCTATTGATAATACGGAGACCAATAAATTCTCATAGTAGAGCACAGACAGGAAACCAGGGGGTAGTAGAGCACAGACAGGAAACCAGGGGGCATAATAAGAAAATTAATAAGAAAGCAATGCCATCTTGAATAATAAGATGCATTTTAATCTATTAATACTTTGTTATATATTTTTGGAATGATCTTTTCTGAAAAGTAGATATTGCTAACATTTTAAAGGATGTGTATATTATTTATTATATATTTCTTATTTATGTTTACCTCTTACACTATTTACTGAACTTTGTAAGCACCAAATTTTAACACATTCTTTATTAGGCTTAGGTATAAAAAGTATAATATTTTTCCATATTTGAGCTAATAACATTTTATCTCTTCAGCTTTTTTGCACTTTTCTTTGGGATTACCAAAGGTATGAAATGTTTGCACGTATTAATCCTAAGTTTTTTATGCTAATTTTGCTACTTTATATGCCGATATATATATGAAACTAACATTATTTTAAGAATTTGAATAATATTAAAATTCAAATAATAATTATTAAATTAATAAATTAAATTAATATAATTAAATAATAATTAATAATAATATTAATAATAATAATTATAGATATTTTAATATATATATATATATAATATTAAATAGTATATTATAATTAATATATTATATATTAATATTAATTTATTATCTTAAATATCTCACTTTATATTCACCTTATTAATAATTAGTTGGCAAAATATCATTCAAACTCCATCTTATATAAGTAGCTTTACAATACTCTATAATTCCACTTAACTATATTATACCAAATCTACCTATATAATTAACTAGGAGTTATAATAATAGTAATTGGCATTATATATACTATATATATATCCCCATGTTTGCTGTATAGGTATGTTATGTGACATATTCCGAGTGCGCTTATCATTAGGTATCGCCTTTCTGTTATGCGTTAATTCTATAATTACTCTACACTTAATTCATCCCCTCCACGATCGATTCTCCTCATGTCTAGTGCATACACATACTTATAGTCCACACCTACGTTATCTTTTCTTAGACAACATCTTACGACGACATCCCTATCTGTACTTTATTCCGTCGCTGATGTCATCGCTGTACGTAGTGAAAAAGTTAGAGCACAACTTATCGAGTTTATGGTCTCCGCGCTTATTATCAATATATGAAGGTGCGATCATAAATGAGTATCTGTCGGTGTAGTTTGTGTATAGAGGTTGGACTTGCGCCTACATAGCACACTGTACTCTTCTACGGAACCACGCGATTCCTATAATCTCCTTGCAGCCGCCTTCTCCGTGACGAAGGTCGTCTGCAATCGCATGCTAAAGACCCAGAAAATCATCCTTGTTGGGTTCTTGGTTGCACTCTCTTTTAGCAATAATCTAATCTTTCCTAAAATAAGGGGGCCAAACATTGTCACAAATCTAATACTGGCTCAATAAAATAAAAGGTGAAGTAAGTTACTTATAACCTTCGCCTGCTCTTGTAAACAAACATTGCGATTTATTATGCCCAGCATTTATTAGCTTTATTCTTGCTTCCAAACACTGATTTTAGCTATTTCAAATTACTGCTTTATAATCACACCTAAAATCTTTCTCTTTGTCCAACTCGAGCCAATACCCATTCATATTGTAGTTAAAATTTATTTGAGTAACCTAGGTGAATAACCTTACACCCTTTTTACTATTAAAATTCCTTTGCCACTATTATCTAGCCCAGCCCAAGAAGTTTTAAAGGATAATTTTAATCTTTATTATATCCTCTACACTTTTCCTACTGAGGTAGCTACTTTGGTATTATCTTCAAACTTAGAAAACCTTGCATTTAAGTCCCTGTCTAAATCCTTTATATATATGAGAACAATATGCCCCAGCTGAACCCTGTGGACAACACCACTAGTCATTTCCCATGATGACTTATTGCTTTTTAGTTGTACACACTGTTTTTCTATTCCACAACCACTCTTAATCCGCCAACTTATATGTCATCCCTTCGGACTCGAAATACTGTATTTGTAATCCGAGATTGAGTCTCGTAAATTATGAAATTACTAGTCAGTAGAGCATCACATATGTTGATGGTGAGCGGAGGAGAGAAGCTGATTGTCGATGTATTAGAAAGAGGCAATTGCTATAGACACGCTGTAGACAGTATTACTAGATAAATAGCCGACGGTGGAACCTTGTACGCTGAGTGTTAAGTGTCGCAAGTGTCCAGTGAGATTTTGTGAGATTGCTGTTTCGGACATAGGAAATGTAGCAGTGAGAGAGAAATAGGGGAGTAGTGAGTATCTGAGCACAGACTTACTGATGAGCTGAGCTTTTGTGCGTAGAACCGATCGTCTGTTGGATTATGCACATATTTCTAGTGTCGTGATTGTACGTACTCACGCACAAGATTACATTATAAGCGTATCTGAAATATTTGATCAACAGTTTTTGATAAGGTTTCAAAACTCTTCGATGCTGAGTGTACGACAAGAAGACAGTATAGAGTTCTCAATAGCTGAGGGTAATGTTGAAACACGCATAGCTAGGCCCCGCAATTTTTCTGAGGTATTACACTCTCATAGATGTATTGCATGTGCGCTGGATTACTAGTGTGAGTAATTCAGGGCTCATTTCGCCAGCCAATATTCGTCGTGGCCTCATTTCCAGTCATTCCATATGGTGTTTTGTTTTTACAGTTGTCACTCAACCAAATCGTTATAGACGCTCAAAATCATACAAATATCAGGGCGAGTGAGCGCTTCTTGCATTACAAGATACTGGACTGGGAGGGACGCTAGTATACTCTCACTAAGCTTTCATGAACTCTTCATAGCCCGGCAAAATTATAGCAGCTATAAGGAGCGAGAGCGCGCAGTGCTTTCCAGTGGCACGGACGATCACACACTTCAGTGGCTAAATTATCAGAAGATTTTAGGAGAAGAGGGGATGAGAAAATTCCACAAGAGGACTATGTAGGCTGCCGGTGAGGGCAAATAGGAAGAGAATATAAGCACACAGAGAAACTATACCTGAAGAGAGTTAACCATATTGTCAGCAACAAAACTCGTGCGTCAGATACAAGAACAACTATATAGATCTTTATCGATTAGGCGTCGGTAAAAGGGTTCGATGTGGTAGTCCAGGTGATAAGATTTTCCTACGAGCCGCACACTTGCCGCTGCGGTACCGGTTTAGTAACTGGATACGAAGAGATAAAGCTATACGTCAATCAAACTGCCTTAGCCAAAGAATAGTATAGTAGGTCACTGAATCTGGCAATATGTACATAGAATATCACGCTATTGTAATAAGAGCATTGTTTTTGGGCCGTTTGCTCTCAATCACCTGTTTTTCTAATAAAAGCCGGTATGAAACACAGAAGGCCCCCCTCCCCTCACATGAAATAATGATGAGCAGTACTGACCGAGACCATGAGGACGGATAGAGTACCTTGTCCCGCCATGTAGCGGCAGCAAACATGAGAGAAAGGAGAAAGGTCTACATCTAATACAGAACTTCCAGTCTCTTTTGGAGTGACACAAGTCGCTATGACAGTACTCTGTTTTTGTTGTGTTATGTATGAAGCGCTTTGTTTATCCCACACAGTGAAAATATTATTTTGTTTGTCATGTTAAAGGCCAAGAGATGTTTTATATTGTACACAGGAGAAGTACTAACAATATTTTCATTGCCGTACGATACAGAGACCAGGAGTAAGATTGTAGATAGCTATTTTGAGAAAGGCACGGACTTATGTCGAAAGGTATAGGTTTTTTTTTGAGAGAGGTACCTATCACACCAAGTGTATTTCTATATATCCTATGCGCACTACAAGGCTCGAAGAATAAAATGCGGAAAAAGATCAAGCATCGAGAGGCAAGTCCTAGCTATAAGGCACGCAGTTCGGACGTAGAATCTCGATAATTAGAACAGATAAAAGGAGTATGAAGGGTCGAGTCGAGTGCGATATAGACGATGTCGGACCCTAGACGCCTTTTTTAGAGGTGCAGTGTTGTAACACGTTAAAATATATAAATGAATATCATTGATAATTAGATATAAGCTAGGATATTAAGTAGGATTGAGCGTATAGTACAGGCGATACTCTCTGAGGACTTCACACTATGTAGACAGAAAAATGTATGCAGTACGAGTCGAACGTCCAAAATCAACAAACTTAAGAAGCACGATATATAAAATGAAGATCTGATATTGAAATGGAAAGACTAGAGTATAAATTCCAGATATAGTGTGTCACAAATAGAGATGAGAGTCGCACGGCAACGAGCCCAGAAGAGGAGGGGGATGCGCATTGGAAGAGCAGGTGAACCACCGAGTCGCTCATTATTCTTACGTCAATTATTGCATGTATTGGCAATGATCAAAGATCCACCACCTGTAATGTTCTCGCCCACCGTATTAGTTCCTAACGAGGGATATACTCATAAGTCGGTAATTTTTAATATGAGTAAAAATGTTTAAATGACGCCAAGTTATGATACTTGAGTGCAATATCGAGAGCCTGAGTAAAGAGTGAACGAGTGAGTTTCAGCAGATAGAAATTAGACATAAAGATTATGAGTGAACCTCGAGATAGAAGGATTTCAAAGGATCGTATATAGATAAGAATTACAAGCGTCAGAAGTATATGGGCGATAGTGTATAGGAGTAGGGCGCATCGAGCGGCTTCACTTTTTTCGGAAATAGGTTTGGAACTATCTGCCTCGCAGAGCTCACATCACTCACGCAGAGAGGGAGAAGTGTCTAGATATGAGGAAAACACTATTACTGTATAATATACGTTTGTAATGTAACGAACTAGTGTGAGTGTTAGTGACTGATGGAAGGGGGGCGCCGAAAGATTAGCCTGTTTTCAGTTGGAGAATTAGCAACACAATGATCAGATCGAATAAGAGGAGGAAAGGCAGAATTTATTTGCAGTCAGACTAAAAACCATTATGGCGACCACTAAAATGGCTATAACAATCTATTTTGCCTAAATAATATTTACTCTAACTTCTAAAGCCTTTGTATTGAAAATCTATAAAACAAACAAACAAAATCTGTCTGTCGTATTCCGCAGAATAAAAAATCATTATCAAGAGGTAACGAGTAGACGAGTGCATAAGAGAGGTAACTTGTACGTATAATATATTTGTGGCCCGACATGCCACCCGACACTGGCCGCCAGTGTTACTATCTAGCTGAAATGGCCAGAGAATAAGCACGATCGACACCATTGCAGCCTATTGCAGGAAGCATAATGAAAGATTCTAATTTTAGGAAGAAAATGAATTCTGGAATGAGATGAGTCAGACCAAGATTTTTAAGCTGAAGAACGGAAATGGAACCTGTACTAATCATCATCTCCAATCTATAACCGATCTACATCAAGATCCTCTCTACCATTATCTTTCTGTTAATTGAAATCTTCTATACATTCTCATATCTCTCTCTATTCCAGAATAATCAGTTAGTCTAATTTTGCTCGATCAAAATCTTCTACAAGAAAAACCTTGGAAACTATATGGATTTTTAAGTCCCTGCGGTCTACAAATCAACATACTTTTATTACAAATTTTTATAGATGGAATCAGTCCACTTGAACCTATTCACGCACGAGATACGATTACGGACCACAATCGAGTTCTCACCTCATATGCATTCCATATAGTCATAAAATCTCTAAAAATTTCGATTTGTAACATTGATTAACTATTATCAATTCTCGTATTAGATTATTATTATTATTACTTCACTTAATTATTATTATATTATTTATTTATTTTTTTATTTATATTTTATTTATTTATTATATATCGTGCTTATTTGTTATTTGTTTATCTGTTTATAATCCCAATATGTTAATTAGGTTATTATTTATTATATTATATTCATTATATATATTATTTATTATTTGTAATTGGACATTACGCTTATATATTTATTGTACTTACATTTATTAATAAAGAAGATTGAATTTAAAACTAAATTTTGATCGCTAATTATAATTTCGGGAAGGTTTATGAAACACCCAAGACCCTGCCCTGTCTACAGACTTATATTAAATAAAACTTATACCTATTATATAACTATGTATATATATATACCATATATTAACTATTATTAATCACCATATTATATACCTATAAATATTATAATAAATGTTTATATAGCTATAATTTCTAGCCTTTTTCTGTTATTTACTTCATACCTATTCTTATTATTATTAGGTATATAATGTATTACTTTATATTTTTTCATGTATTTTACTCTATATTATATATATTACTATTTATATTAATAATTAGTATCGAGAAAGAATATCGAATAACAGAGAATAAACTAGGCACAGTTTTTTTTTCATTAATCGGTAATTTATTTTTTTGTCATCGTCACATTCGTACATATCTGTCATCAAAGCAGCTAGGATCTTAAACCATTTTTTTGTCTATTCTTATGTATCTTGTAATTTAACATCGTAAATCGTCATCTTAATTTTAAAGAGAAGGCATTCGAACTAATAAATAAAATCATAATTCTTTGTCATTCATCATTCACCCTAAGATTATATTAGAATTTATTTAAAAATATATTTAATGATATTTTACTATATTATTATTATTAAAAAATACTATAAAAATATAATAAATATTGTATTAAATATCATAACTTTAATATGATATTATATACTATATTCATATAATATAACACTCTTACGATATATATATTATATATATTATATATAATATATTATATATATTAGGGAACATATATTACAGAAACAGGAATCCTGTGATCTAATCCTTTCTATAATTACTTATATATGAGTTATCAAAGTATTCACTATGTAATATATAATTCTATATTATATATATATATGTTTTACCTTTATTACTCAAATTATTAATACTTATATATAGGTGATATATATATATAATATATATATATAATTATATAATATATTATTTAATATATGTGCTTGGGTTATTCATATAGTATATATTACTAGACACAAGATGCTAATAATTAGTGGGTTTTTGTAAACTGTTCACAGTAATAATTTCAAAATCAAACTATTTAGTTAACTCTGTAAATCTAGTTATTAATGTTTAGACTGCATGTGTGACCATAACTTAGTTATTAAGGTATGTGGATGGTTTGGGTATCATATAGTTTTTTTGACTAAGCCAAATTGGTGGATTTTTAGTTACAGGATTTAGTTTGACAAGCCCTAGGGTGCTTTGTGGATTTGCATGAGCATGTTTGGTTAGTGGGTTGACTGGGACAGTCGATAGGCCCATGTGGCTTCTTACTATCTCTATATTTCTAATGTTCTTCTAATGTAATAACGATTCTGGTTAGAAAAGTTTAAATTCATCCCAGAAATTGAACCATATGAAGAGAGATTTCTTCTCATGGGTGATTGAAGCTGAGAACCTCTTTTTACACCATATCTTCAATTACAGGACATGAAATTTAGTGATGGTTTTTGTTCATAATGAAGATTTTCTTCTTGCATGGTGCCATGTATTGCTAGTAAGCGACATTTGCGAGTCCCAAACCTGGGTAAAACAGAAGGGATGCCATGACAGGCAAGCAAGCTGGTTAGTGTAAAAAAAGAAAAAAAAATCTTCACTCGAGAAACTCCATAACCAGCCTTGATGCTGGTTGCCCTGACAGATGTATAGTCTAATTCTGGTAGCTGAAGGAGTCTGGCAGAACTGCGCCATCACCGATTTTTATAAAAATCACAGCATTGACTCTAAATGAGTTGTAATGAAGCATAAAAAAAATCAAAAATGACTAACGTCTTTAGGGAAAAATGTTAGACTCTCAAAGTATTGAATAATCTTATAGGGTTTTAATTATATTCCAACTGACAAGAACTTCATTTTATTGCACTTTACGCCATAGACTACTCTTCAAATTGCAAGGCAAATTACGACTATTTCATTATTAAAATAGGCTATATGAATAATTTTTTTTTTAAAGATTCAGTCACATTTTGGGTCTATCCATTGGGGATTTAAAAATTAAACAATAACCCTTGTATAACTGTCGAGATGCCAGGTGTGAATGTATGGCAGGCAGCATACATGATCCCTTTACCATCTCATCTTTGTTTGCTTGAGTGGTTTTCCTATGTTTTGTGTACCATATATTTGTATCTTTGTATTACATATTACATCATTTGGGTTATCTTTTTATAGTTTTTAACATGAAAAAAAAAATCTCAAATTGGTAATCTTGATATAGATAAAATTATGCAGTTTTGGAAAGATTTTATTAATGTTTGGGTGTATTTATCGAGGGATTTAAAGATTAAGCAATACTACTCAGTAAACTGGATCCCAGGTTTGAATGTATTGTAGGCAGCATGCAGGGTGGGTCCCTTTATACAATCTCCCCTTTATATGTATGTTTTTTTTTTATATGTTTTGTGTTTCATTTATTTGTGTCTTTTTATTACATATTACATCATCTATGTTGTCTTTTTATAGTTTTTAACAAATATAAAAAATTTATATCAAATTAGTAAAAAAAAATTTAGATATGGGTAAAATTATACCTACAGTGCCCATAAAAATCATTGACCTAATATTTGATCTAAAATATGTGAATTTTAAAATTTCTTTATTTTCACATTGATTTTAATTTTTTTCTATGTTTGAAAATGGGTTTAACTCAGTGGTTTTCAAACTTTTTAGGTTCAAGGCACCCATAGCTCATCAAGAATTATTCGTGGCCACCCATATAAGTATATATATATATCATGATATATAATAATATATTAATATATATACGTTATATATATATATATATATATTATATTATATAATATAATATATAATTTGTTCTCTTAAGGCTAAGAAGAGAAAAAAAATACCACTAGATTTGAATAATTTTTAATTTTTTTTTCTGAGCAATAATTTCCTCGAACTGAGAAGACATTTCGTTAAAGCGCGGCACACAGTTTGAAAACCACTAGGTTTAACTAACAATTTGTAATAAATATATTTTAGCATCTTCCGAGTAGTAATTAGGTGAATAGTGTCTTCTATTTAATATTAGAATTTGTCCCATTTTTGTTTAATTTTATATTTTCAACAATTTTACCCAAATGGTTTATTAAAATGGAAGAAATTGTAGTCATTCTTGTATAAATAAACAAGGGAAATCAGCAAGAGGAAAAGAAATAAAGCGTCACCATTCAAATGTTTCAAGATGGCTCAAATGCTATTTTGAAGATCTAGATGGCAAAACACCAGTTCTAAAATCTAAAATACGAACTGGCGTCTTGCCATCTGGATCTTCCAAATAGCATTTGAGCTATCTTGAAACATTTGAATGGTGATGCTTAATTTCTTTCTCAATCTCTCACTCTCTGACTTCCCTTGCTTATTTCATGAAAGAATGATCGCAATTTCTTCCTCTTTAAAGTCTGAATAAATCATTTGGTTTGAATTTGCTGAAAATAAATTAGATTAAATTAAATACAAATATGGGATGAATTTTGATATTCAATAGAAGACCCTCTTTCCCCCTCATGACTCTATTCAGAAGGTACTAAAATGTATGGTATATATTTATTAATTACATAAATTGCTACGTAAACCAATTTTCAAACATAGGAAAGAAACAAAGAAAAGAAAAATCAATGTGAAACCTAATTTTTTAAAATCGCATATATTTTGCATCAAATATTTGAGGTGCCGCGATGATTTTTGAGGGCGGGCACTGTAAGATTAACACTATTTCATTTGGCCACCTGGCATTTTGTTAAATTTAAAATATAGGAATTCGAATGCCAGTTTTTTGAGTATTTAACTATTTATATCTAGTTTTTATATTAGTTTTTTTTTTAATCAACTTTGTTTAAATTTTTTTTTTTTTTATTAATGAAAATATTTGCAGTTCTACCATTAGGATTTGTATTATGCTGTAATAATAGTTTTTCAGGAATATTAAGTTTGAGTTTAGCTTTTTTTTTTTTATTTTAATTTAAAATTTTTTTGAATGGAAACTAATTTTTTAAATCTAAAAACCCTCATAAAACTGAAAAAGAGATCTAGCATAAAAATTTTATATTTTCATCTACTTATTTTTACAAGAAATTCAGATTACATTAGCTTACATTGTTTCCATTCAATTTTTCATAAATTATTGTATATAAAGGTGAATCAAAAATTGGTTGTTTTACTGCTTCATCAATTTGAAAAAAAAAAATGCCTACCAGAGCATCAAATTTGAAGACCTTGCAGTAGCTCTACCCTACAAGTTTTTAATGAGGAATAATAAAAGTTGCAATAAAAATTCTCCCAACTATGTTAGTTAGGGAAAGAGAAATCTAGTTAATGACATGCATTACCTACAGGTTTCTTAACTTCAGATACTTACTGTAACATTGATTAGGAAAGTTTAAGAAACCCCTTATCGAATTTGCAATTAAAAATTGTCAATTTTATTATAAACACCCATTCTAGACAAATTGGAAAGGCAAAGTATTTAAAAAAAAAAAACTTTTTTGAAGAATCCGTAGATGAATAAAAAGAAAGCTTTAAATTACTTGAGGGGATGTTTAAATTTCTTAAAATGGGTTCTGATACTAATTAAGCTATAAAATTAACTACTTGAAAGAGTCTGTGTCTGGTACCCCAGGAACTGAGTAGATGGAGTTAGACATGCTAGAAATTTAGGAATTTGAATTGGATACACAAGAAATTGAGAGGTTAATAAGGGTTTTGGTATTTTTGATAATGCCTTGATATTTTTAAAGCTTATCTTTTAAATAGCCCACAATGGAAACTATAAGCTATTTTTTTATGTAAATATCTACAAATCATTTTGTTTGCTTTATTGGAGTGACCCTTTATTTGTAACTAGTTTCTTAATACAAATGAAGTGACTCGACACTGGTGGTTTGACCATTTCTAAAATATTTATATTTTTCATTCTATTAACTTTGTTGACAGTTCAAAGGCGCAATTTTTTTTATTCATCAAGTAGGCCTAGTATTATTTCATGAATATCACTATAAAAGTGCATTTTATAAAATAAATGTCAGATATGGGTCAGTGTCTCCAGATTAACCAGAAAATTTTCAATTCAGATTTTAATGGATGAAATGGGAAAATTTTTCATAATTTGTATTAGGTCCTATATAGATTATTTATTTATTTTTAAAGTAGATATTATAGCTTAAGCCTTTCCAAAATTTAAAGCTTGACCTTTTATTTGATTGTAATCTATTTTATATCTAAATTATATATTTTGTTAATGTACAATGATGCGGTTGCTGGATCACTCTTATCCAAACCCCAAATGCTTTAAAGTTGATGAAAGTAATATTTATGAATGTTATTTTTAGGCTTTTTACATTTTATTTGATTTTATTATAGCCTTGCAGTACAAAAATTTCATTATTGACTTTAACTTCGTAAAAAGAAAGAAGAAAAAAAATATTGAAAAACAAAGTGTACTTACCCAAATTAAATCCCAACCATTGAAATGCTCTTTGGCTTTTCCATATTTTAAGTGAGTGACCGTTTAAAAACAGTGAAGTTGATTCGATTTGTTTTTAAGAACACGATAGAAACAAGTTTTTAAAATGATCAGTGAAGGAAGATTTGTTGGTGATGGCTCTTGGGAGCTTCACATCTATGTCACAGATTTGCAGGTTGAGCGAGTTCTTCGGGTTTTGCTGAGAAGCAATTTGAGTCAGATCATTTGCCATTTATTTAGTTTTACTTTTTAAAATTAAAACTTGCAAAGCTTTTTTACTCTACCAGAAATTTTCGGATTTTTTTTTTTAAGAGAGTTGATGGGAGAGGGCACATATGAAAAAGGTTAAAGAATCCTTCTCTAGTATAAAAAAAAATCCAATAATTTTTCTATACTGAAAATATTTATACATTTTAACTAGTTCAGTTCTACGTGAAAATGAGAGTGTAAAGCTGTTACAAGATTACATCAAAAATAGTTTTTCAATGGGCTACTGATAATTTATTAATTAATATGCAAATGTAGTCAAGAATTATAAAAAAAAAATGCGAGAAAATAATGTATTATAAATCTTTTTGATAGGTTGATAGAGAAGAAAAAAATTTTAGTGACGAAGAAGGTATGACTGGCATTAGACTCTTCTGCTCCGACAAGTCCGGAGCCCAAACTTCCCTTATTTCTTCATATTCCTTGCGCAAAGGCAACTGGAAAGGTAGGTCTGCAAATATATAACAAGACTTTCTCTAAAAGTCTAACTCCCCCTGAAATTGACAATAAAGTTAGCGTAATTTTCTAACGGAGGTTCTTAGTTTAAGAACCTTCTTCAATTGCTATCTCCTAAAAAAAATTCCGTCTGTATTTAAATTTTCTTCTAACAGGAGTCAATGCTTGTCCACCCCAGGAATGGATGAATGCCTTTCGAATTCAAATTCAAAAATACAGTGGGTGGGTGAAGGATGACACCGGTGCCAACAACCTTGAAATGGTTTGCAACTATACGAATATCTACAACGGAAGAGGAAACAATCGAGGCGATTGGACGGAGTGGATCAAATGCCCTCAAGGTTTGTAAGGTTTTATTTGGCCTCAGTTTTACCTTCTCAAAAAATAAAAAATTTAATTTCATTATTTATTTTTTTCTCTCTCTCTTCTCCTCTAACTCTCCTAAAAAGTCGTAACACACAGATTCTCTCTCTCTCTCTCTCGTCTCTCTCTGCTCCTCTCTCTCTCTCTCTCGTCTCTTCTCCTTCTCTCTCACTCTGCAAACCAAACATCACCTTCTAAACATTCAACAATATCTTTTGATATACCCTTTCCTATTACAATAAAAACTTCTTTTACCCTTTACTTCATACGGCTTAGTATTCTGACTATAAATTTCCCTAGGCTTTCTACCTAAGAAGTGCGACGAACTACCGTACCGCACCTGATCAGCGTAGTCTGCTCTCTCTCCTCTTTCTTCTCGCAGCGTAGCCCATATTGGGATAGTGGTAGTTTCCGGTTCTTCTTTTTTTTTTTGTTATCCAACTCATCTTCCTCTTGCACAAAAGTTGACTAAATCCATCCACAGAAATTTTTGATACTCCTTTTTCTCCTCCCATCCAAAAATTAAATATTCTAGCCACCTTCTTTAGCAAATATTTCAAAACTGTTTTTGTAAACACATCTACATCTCTTTGGTGTTCTGATGTGGCGGCCTAATACGTTGTTTGAACCCTGAGGGCAAACGCTGCAAATCTTTCGTCTTCCTTATTTCTATCTTCTAGAATTCTCTCTGTAAATTTAAGACCTCTTTCTCTCTTTCCTCTTTGCACCAATTCTTCAATCTCATTACATTTCTGGCATAGCTCATTTTTTATCTGTATTGTATATAATATAATATGTTCGCAGTGGTGGACCCTCCAAAAAATTTCTTAGATCCACAGCCCAAAGGTTCTTATCTCTCCTCAGTTGAATATCTTTCAATGTTTATGGCAAGCGCATCAAACGTTTGCATTTTTCCCTTCGTACTTCAAAGGTCTAACTAACTATCTTTACGTTTTCCTTGCTGAATGTTCCCAATACTTCCAATAACTATTCAGCCCAAATAATGAGAAATCTGTTCACTGCTATATTGGATTCCGTCCCCGATTTCTCTAGCTCAACCAATCTCTTTAACCATAGCTTTCCTCCTTTCTCAAGTTCGCTGTCCTCATCCGAATCGACTTCTGAAACAGAGCTTTCTTCTACGGTATGCTTTCTTGTTGTCCTTCTCTTTTTATTTGTTCTTTCTTTCTTTCTGGTACATTGCTACATTCGCTGCTACTATCATTTCTGCTTCTGAAAGCACTGCTCTCCATTTCTTCTGAGGTTGCCCATCGGTATTTCAAGTCATGCCGTAAGTTCGGCTTTTCCCTTGTTGCTTGCTTCTACTTAATTGCTTGTATTCGATTCAGATTTTCTTTCTATTTATCTGAACCTTGGCCCATATTAGGATCCCATTTTTTCTTTCTGTCTGATATCCTCGGCTTGAGATCGCTTTCTTCATTTGTAACACCTGGTTCAAACCTGACACACTATCCGCTACGATATCAAGATCTAGGTCATCTGTTTCTTTTTGTCATCGCTCCTTGTGCTTCCTCTTTTATGCTATAGGTACTGACCATACAA
Source organism: Trachelipus rathkii (assembly GCA_015478945.1). NCBI lineage: Eukaryota > Metazoa > Arthropoda > Malacostraca > Isopoda > Trachelipodidae > Trachelipus > Trachelipus rathkii. The sequence goes on from JABUQX010043187.1 coordinate 27,906, forward strand.
ACTAATGTTTCGCTGAATATAAGAACTCCTTTTCAAGTCCATATAGTTCATTCCAGTTTTTATTTTCTTAAATAGGCTGCCGCGAGCAACAAAAGAGACAGTTCCCGAATATCTTCCTACTTTTCTGTAGGTCCGCACGTGCAGTCGCTAATTTTCGCTGACCCTTGAACCCACCGAGACTACAACAAACCGGCGTAGAAAAAGATACACATAACTCTGCCTGAAGTCAGCGTAAAATCGGCTCGTGATCTGGCTTTGAGCCACGAGACTCTATGCGTCGAACTACAAGAGAGCGAAAGTTTTGCACCACCTCTTGAATATATTATCTATAAGTAATATTCTATATACTACATGTTTTTTGCAAAGAACCGAGATAAAAAAATTAATTGAGCAATATAACAGTAATTTATTTAATATTATAAATTATTAAAAAAATGAACAAAAAACAATTTAAAATAAACGTAGATGATAAATATAAAATAATATTTATGAACTATATAAGAAAATATTACAAATTAATTAACTATAGTAATTATATAATCATAAGACATAATGTAATCCTTCTAAGAAAAATCAAGAATAAATAATAAAAATTTTTAAAGTACCAAATAATATTATAGTACAATTAAGCAATAATGCCTACGCTTTGAGGATTGTATTGTACTCACAGCATGCCACTTGAGGTAAAATAATCTAAAAAATCATTATTTTTTAGGGGAGGGTTTATATATTGTAAATTTAAATATATTATAGAAATTAATAATATAGTTAAATTTTTAAACAACTATTTACCTGAGTTACAGAAAAAGAAAGAAAATAAACATCATTTTATATATAATAGGGTATATATATATATAATAATATATTATATAATATATGTTTATATACTAATATATATATAATAATATATATATATATATAATATATATATATATATATATTTATTATATATTATATATCGATTGTATTATTCACATCTCTAGCTATCTATATATATAAAATAATTAAAATACAGTTCTGGAAAAAAAAATAAAAATAAAAAAAAGAATGCAATATAAATATTCTAATAAACGCGTACTTACATTAGGTTGCCACCTTAACAGACATGTATTAAGTAAACACCATTTACAGAAAAAAGTCATTATCATAATTTCGATAATAGCACAAAAAGTGATTCTCTCTAATCTAAATCACATATTGTGTAGAGGCTCACCATCCACGTAATAGTTAACTATGATATAAAATATGAGAAATATAATATATGTATGTATGACACAAATATCAACTTAAGTAGTGTGATGTAACTTGCTAAGAATATACTGTAGTTAATTGAATTAATATCTCAATAATCGGTGGTCTCACACCTAGATCTAAATAATACACAAAAGACAAGAGCTGAATAAATACAACAAACAATAGCAAAATACATATATCAATAGGTACCGTCTAGGTGAATTTGAATACCCTTAGCCTATTATCAATAAATATAATATGTACAGTTAATATTTAGAGTAAAGCATTATGAAATCAGAGAGAATATACCGGTGACTACTACAAGGTCCTTATTTTCTATGATAATGAGGTCTATTCTAATCATAATGGTAATAATACAAAGATCGTGAGCGATAAAGTTAATAATATAAATGTAATAAAACTTTAATCCTAATGCACTAGTTATTTATTGCATATAATTTTAGGAAATAGATAAATTTCAAGGCTTGTTAGCAAAGAAATTAACTCAATATTATTAAAAAAATGTAAAATAGTAAAATAATAAACTATTTGGTAAAAAGAATGGAAAGTATTTCGCAGATGACTATCACCTCCGAGCAAGCAGCGCTTCTCATTCAGATCTCACAAAATCGCCTGCTTCAAATAGAAAAGTGTTTGGATCAAATGATAACTGTAAAGAGAAACCCGAACACTTGCACTTTGCGGCAAGATGGCAAACCGTCTTCCTGTAAAAATACTTCTCATGTGGATTAAAAAAATTCTTTTACGATCGTCTAGCCCGGAACCTTCCGAATGATAAAACAAGTTATTAACTTATAGATTAATTAGCGCCATACTTCACTATACCTGTGGCAGCTAACCAAAATTTGTTCTACAAAATACTATATATGAATCTTGGTTTTGGATGAGCGACTTCAAAGTGGTGGCTATACCCGTAATAACAAAGTGGTGGCCCGATCACTAGTGCCTACATAGATTATCTAAAATCACAGGCACACTACTAAATTAAATTATAAATAATAATATTATATAATATATAAATAATGTTCATAATAATAAATAACAATAACAAATAGCATGATATAACTAAATATCCAGAAAAGGAGGATGTGAGAACAGAAAATATGGAGAGCAAATATGAGGTACAAATGAAACGTATAATAATGCAAAATAATAAAATACTATACATAATTATAAATAATAAATATTATAATTAACCACTTATGACAATTATTTAAAAATGATAGTCAAAATAATTTAATTTAAATTTATATAACTTAGTAAATTATAATAATAATAGATAATAATAATAATAATAAATATTATTAAAGAATATACTGGAAAGAAAGTATGGTGTAGATAAGAGAGAGAGTAACATCCAATTGAGAGAAATAATATTCACACCTACAATGCCATTTAAATCACATCATCCACAGATATGCAAAGATGCAACTATACTCCCTACATAACGTTATAGTATTCATTCATTTCACTGAATCATCTTTTGGAGGTTACATGCATCATTAATTTACATTTATATTTATATTAAATATAATAAGTCTTAAAGGAACTTCCTGTCTTGGAGTGATGATGGAGGGGTGAGGAGATCAGAGAGGGGAGAGAGGGAGAGAGAGCTTATGAGATTCAATCAATAATAATAAATACCGTAAATTCAGAGTTACACTCACACTCGGGATATGAAGAAATCACACTAAGAGAAAACCGGCTCTATCCATCGTTCTTGTTTACAATACAGTATAGTAGGGATATTCTTTAGGATGAGATAAAAGCGATATAACATAATAATTCACAACATTTGTTCAAATCAACAATACCCTAATATTGCTGCGCAATCATCAATAATCAGAAGAGAAAACAATCTCTACGGAGAAATTAACATTGAATATTCAAATAATAGAAAATAATCGGGTATATAATTCATTACACAATAGTATTCTATTTTAACCACATATAACTTAAATATATTATATAACTAAATTAATAATAATTTAATTAATAATATTTTTCAAAAATGAAGAGAATATATAATTAAATTTAATATTTTTTATTTACTATTAAATTAAGTAATACTGAATACCAATATCTAAAAATTACTATAATATAATATATTAATAATTAATAAAATAAATAAAATTAATTTATAAATTAATATTTTACCTAATATAATAATAAATAATCCTAATAATAATGAATAATAAATAGATAAGTGAAAAGTTAATTCCGTTAAAACTGAATAATAATAATTTGACATGTTGCTATAATTAATAATAATAATAATAATTATTACTCATAAATACAAAACCTAATTAATAAATTAATAATCATAACTAATTAATCATTACATAATTATATAATTAATATATTATATATTATAATTAATAATAATAATAATAATAATAATTAAATAAACTATGGCATATCACACACTTGAGTAAGTTGGAGTTTACTTACTTGGTATATTAGTGTATTCTTTCAATTATTATGGCTTAATATCAAAGAATGTAGAAGAAGAATAAGAATTTATCCACCCCTCTGAGCCACTATTACCAAACATTTAAATGTTAAAACTTTAAACTTATTACGATATAACTACCAACGTAATAATTTTATACTTTTTACCTTAAAAATATGTAAATTTATACCTTTAATAATACTATTATATATAAATTAATTGCTTGAGTAACATATTATTCTGATCCAGAGATCTTGTCCCTCAACAGCTTTCTACAACTGTTGAACGTAATTCAAGGTGACTATCCATAGACCCATAAAGAACTAGTGAGAGATATCTATAAAGAGAGTAATATGAAACTCCTAATTATAATTTTACTACCGATTAGTTTCTTAAGATACATAGAGCTCCTGATCTTTCTAAACTTTATAATTGAGCCATTGAGAGCATAGTTATTTCTCAAAACTTTATAGTGTATGTTTAACTAACTGAGAAAAGATTATAACAGCATAAAATAATTTATTCTTATTATTATTAGTTGACTAGAGTAGTAGGAGATGGGTTTTGGGACTAACATAAATTAGAAACTACATATTAGTAATACCACCTAACCTGTATACCTTGACCGCCCTTGTAACCTATTTTTATGATACCTTTGAAACCTTTTTTTGGACTCACTAGGCTCATTTTGGGCCCCTTTAGACCTATTATATATATATAGGCAACCTCTATTAATTATTTTTTCGCAAACCCTAAAACTTTTTTGGCAACCCTAAATTTCTAATTTTGTTATATGAGGGGCACATCTTCCACAGAATTATTAATTAGAGTCAAACTCCTCTCTTAATCGAAGAAGGGTTGCGCCCAGGACGGAGCGAAAGACCTCCCGTCGATACTATTGCCCCCTATTTTAACCCCCCCTCTAAATTTTTTCGGTCATGGTGTCCAATTTTTTGCCACAATCGGAATTTTTGATCTGTCTTTAGGGGCTTTATGCCCTTTTTTGATGTTTATCACTATAGATGTGTCTTTCAAAAATCTGATAACGTGAGCTTTCGATCCCACCAGCGCGCACTCAACCCGCAGTTTGAAGAAAGGGATCGCGCGAATTGCCTCGACAGAGGCCTTATCGGCTCAAGCCGAGATGTTTTTTGATACGAACACACCGCCCTGTGTTTATGTCAAAATTAATTCTCTCTCATGATACGCCACGAGTCTGTCCTGCCGCATGTGCTACGCCATTCTCTCTCTTAAGCCGCCTCGTATGCAGAGTAGTGTTCAAAGTTCTACTCGAGACAGTACGCCGCAGCAAATAAAAAGGTATTGCTTATCGAAAACGCACACCGAACAGAGTATGAGTAATGCTCGATACGACCTGATTATTAGTTCATGACGATCTGGATAGTAATTTTCATTAATATCACGGGTTTCGCTGATTTTCTCGAGGTGGAGAGAGAGAAGAAATTTATTATCATCGCCTATTTTTTTTTAAATTATTTTTTATATATATACTATTTTAATAAATAATTTATATATAGTTAATATATAATTTATTTATAATACTATTAGTTATTATTGCAATGTAAAACTTTTTATTATGTAATTATTATTGGATACTAAACCATTATTTGCTCACTAATATTCATTTACTATCAGTCTTGCCGAATGATTTTCGATAACTATATATATATATAATATGTGATACTCACTTCAATATAAAATGACTGAGAGATTCAATATGGAAGATGGCAGAGCTTGATACTAATTATGAAAGATAAAAATATATTTTCAAAATAAGGATTATACTGAGATTATTAAAGAATTGAACATTTTACTCGTACTATTAGTAGATATGATGATTATATAAGTTTTAATTAGTATAAAAATAATAAAAAAATATATTCTTTAACAATAAAAATTTTTTATTTTATTAAGTGTATATTAATACCATTAACTAACAAGCACCTATGAGTATGAATGTATGAGTATAGTGAGTAAGCAAATTGATAGAGAGTAAACAGCACTGAGTCTCCAAGAGCATAGTACTATAGATTGAAAGACACATAATTCATACTCCCTTGATATATATATATATAAAACTTAAAATTAATATATTATATATTATAAAATCTAATTCACAAAAAATACCTGATTTTTTTTTTTTATTATTATTTGCTCTCAATTAGCTAAAAAAACATGTATTTCTTTCAAAAGATGGATGATACGTTTTTTGCATATACATATATACTAATAATATTATATCATTATTAATATATATATATATATATATATATATAATATAATATATAAATATCTATATATATATCATAATATTATATATATATATATATAATATATATATATATATATATTAATATATATAAATATATATATAAATATATATATATATATATATATTATTATATAAATAATTAAATATAATATATATATTAATATTATAAATATATTATAAAACTATATGATAGAAACAGATAGAGTAGAGGAAGAGAGAATCCGTTCTAATAAAAAATGGTACATAAAATTAGATACTTAGAATGATATATTTAAAATATATATAATATATATATATTAATTATATAATAATAATATATAATATATATATATTAATATATTAATATATACTTATATTGAAAGAGGAGAAAAGGAAGCTGAATTCAATATCACCCCCTCATATATATAATATGTATCATTACGTTATGTTATTTATTATGTGGATGAAATGATAAATAAAATTTGAATAAGCAATAATAATAGTATATAGCAGCAATAGCAATATTAAAAAGCTTGAGAGGAGGTTAATATTGAAGATTTACGAAAACTTGGGAACAGGGGTATGTTAGGTATGAGAAGAGAATCGCGTTTCATCCCAAGAGTCTACTACCCATCTCGTTCATCTGCTCTCCATATTTTCCTCTCCCCCTTGATATTACTTATTTTCTATGTTCTTCTTCTCTTATTCTTCTTTATCTTCTTTATCTATTCACTTACTATCTTCTTTTATTGCTTACTTATTTTATTTTCAAAACATTCTTGTATAATAGGAGAATACTAGGTACTCACACTATTTCGAACTTGGCTAATTTATTTTTCTTATCTCTTGCTGAATTTATTCGATACTCAAAGTGAGAGATGTATATTAACCACGTATTTACTCTAATTTTCAGAACACCAGTGTACTTCAATAATAGATTATTTGGTACATCTTAAGGTTCAATTAGGGTTTGCACATTAAAATATCACTTGCTAGTTTTAGAAGAAATGATATCATTATAAGCCTTAATATCACATAACACTTACTTGAGGATATATTTTTATTTAATATGGAGTAATTATTATAATCGATGTATTCAGTGACCTTCGCATGCAGGATTTATTTACGACCACATATCTAGAAATCCTATTACATATTTTATGGGATAGTATTATATATTATATATATATATATATTAAATATAACTATAGAGAGAGAGAGAGAGAGATGAGAGTAGAGAGAGAGAAGTATATATTTTCTTTTTGAGACCTATATAGTGAGCGCACAATTACCTTATGGCGCATTCCTTCTACCTAGCCTCCTTACATTTGACAATCTAATATCGCTTACCGACCCTCCTTTAATAAGCATTAATCGAGATACTACAATTTGCCAAATGTAATATTAAAGGAGGAGTTATTTATAATCCAATACAGGTAGATCAGTAAAATTAAATTTTAATAGCGAGAATATATAAATAATAAGCAATTATAAACCTTAAAGAAGTATAGGAAACCATTTTTATGGCAACTCTACTGTAATTTAGGAGTATATAATATATAATTTTATTATATTTATAATACTTATTGAGAAAAGCACGCCACTGACCTTTTCAATATGAAAGGTATATAATAATATATATAAAAGGATTTAATTCACTTCTAAAAGAATAATTTGTCTTTACATTAATCGTGCATGTATTCCTATGAAATGTATTGATGAAGGAATTTTATTATGAACTTGAATTTCCTTTTGTCCAACCAGTCTGGTATTATTTTCTTTGTTCCTCAAACTATAAAGATATAAAAGGATTATCCGTCTTGTGTCATTCGTCGTCGAACAAGGGGTAAACACTCGTCTAGTTTACACCCAGAAAAGTTTTCCACCTGTACTATAATATTATAATCTCTTTCGAGATTCGCACGAAAGAACCATTTTCTCATATGAAGGAAGAGATTATTATAATAAACACGATATATAATAAAAAGATTATCCTCTAAAGATTGTATATTCTTTAGAGTTATTAAGTCTGACAAATTTGTAGCTTATACCTTCAGTTTTATTTAGGTAAATAAATATGTAGAAATTAGTGTTAATCTATGGGAGAAAAGCATGTGATCGCTGGCGGCAGCATGAGGAAAGGAATATAATTTATATTAACATAAAGATATATAATAAGATTATCTCATATCTAAAGGTATGTATTACTATAGTCTTAGATATTTCTATAGTAGCCTATATTCTTAATTTTTAGGGTTAATAAAATTAGTAATATATATAATTCAAATTTAGCCCTTTATTATTATATGTACAATAAAATAAAGATATAAAATATTCTAATGTATAAAGGCATAGTTATAATGTTATATTTAGCAAATTAAATCACACTTTTTTTTTAATTATTTACAAGTAAATAACAATAGAGCCAATAGGTTTGTAAAATATCTTCGTATTCCAGAGATATAGGAGATTAATCATAAACATTACGGTAGAATTAAATAAAATCTAATAAGATAACCTTACTTTATTCGAGAAATTAACTAAATACGCTAAAATATAATCACATAAAATTTTCTCAGCTGCTGAATGATAATAAGTGTGAATTTATTAAAATTAAATAATTAAATTAATTAATTAAATTCATTTTGTCATTATATGGACATCACACATTCAGAATAGTAAGCCTACTAAATATTTAGAAAGTCACTGCTCAGAAAAGGAAAAGATGAGCGAATGATTTGTCGCAAGAGAGTAACGAACTTTGAGCGCGAGACGCAAGGAGCTACTTCAGATATCTACTCTTCAAAGCGTGAGTAATTGTATTGAGATCATAGAATTGAGAGCAAAAGCCTGCTGTGCACAAGCTCAAGAAATAGATTCAGCAGCAATGCGCATATACGTACGCTTATAACTTCACAGTGAGAAAACCATAAAGAGAGATTATTACCTATTGTGCGCCGCATGCTAGATAATGAAGATGCTAAAACGCTATTTACGTAAGAGTAGTAATAATTTACTAAATATAGCTAAAAGTTTTCACTATAATAGTTGTATCCTAAGGTGAGTAGATTATAATATATTGATTAATTTTTAATCTTTTATATAACGGTATTTTATAAAAATATCTGATTAAATCAAAATGTGCCGTAAATTAGTGTAATATTTATTAGTTTATGGTTAAAGAGAATGTTAAATTGACAGTATTAATAATATGCGTAATTAAGTTATATTTAATTATATATCTCCAAACCTATATAGTGTATATATTTTCACTTATATTTTTATTAAAACACTCCAGTTATATTAGACTTCATACTGGAAATAATATCTTTCTTACAGTATTATTACAAACATATAACAGTAATATCAATTCACTATATCAATATAAAATAGGACATTAAAATCGAAAAGCATTCAACGTAAAAGGAAAATAAAAAAAAAAAAAAACATCTATTTCCAAAATTACAGAGGTAAGTATATATACCATTAACTGAAGCAACAATTATCCATTTACTTTAGAATCATAAGAAATATGATGAATGGATAATTAATAAGATGTTTCAAAAATATTCAATATAAGTTTAGAGTAAAGCGTTGATTATACAAGAAATTCTTCCACAATTATATATATATATTAATATATTATCTAACATATATACAAATTTTTAACCAACGATGTATAATTATAAAGTCACACAATGCTCCATGTAAACCTTCTCGTAAAAAGATTTCAATCAACCTATAGGTAAAGAACTTCTTTCGTACGTCTTAATACATAGCTATAAGGGAATGGTCATTTCTTTATACAGTGAAGAGCTATTAATCGCGCACTAAAATCATCCTCATAGAAAAAATTGTATATTTACTTCATAATGAATAGTATATATTTATAGATGTAACGATTAGTACAAACTCAATTGATAATTTTTATTATTATCCCGCGTTTGAATTATTCATCATCACACTAATAATGTTTTCGTGTTTATTTGCAAAGACTATCCAAATATATATCATAATAAGAAAAAAACTAGTATATATAAACATATATAAAGAAAATATGAACGTTATTGAATCTCATAATATAACATACTACCTATATGAGAGGATTATTGACTTGGAGGCAGTAACAATTATATAAAGACAAAAATAATTAATCCATTACCAAAAAATAATTAACTAAAACACTCTTCAGTACATAACTATATAGCCTTAAATAATTAGATATTTATGTAGATAACGTCTTTATTATACAATATAATTCTTAAAATCAAGTTCATACTATACTTTATTTTTTTCTTTTATTCTTTTTATTTATCTTCTTTCTTCTTATTATTCTTCTCTTCTTCTTTATATCTATATTATATATATATCTTCTTATTCTTTACTTAATTTAAAGTACTTTTTTATTAATTAAGTTTTGGGGGGAAAATAAGTTTTTTTAATGCTATACTCGTTCCATTAATATATATTTTCTATCTTTATTACTATACTTTGCACTTCTATATATATCATTCTCTTCTTCTTACTTTACTATTTATACTATTCTTATATATCTATCACTTTCACCTATTACTTCATTTACTTCTTCTTCTTCTAATCTTCAACTTTTCGATTTTATTCTTGTACTTCTTCTTCATTATCCTCTTACTTATTATTATCTCAATTCTATCCTCACTTCTTCTTCACTCTTTCATTTCCTTTTTATTGTCATTTTATTTTTCACTATTCTTTTATTTTGTACTAATCTGTATAAAAAAATATATTTTCTGTACTTTTTTTTATTTCACTTATAGTTCATGTGTTTCATATTTTTATTTTTTTCTTTTTTTTTCTTCTCTTTATATGCAAACAATTTTTTCTTTTTTAAATAAATTTTATTTTTTTTCTTATATTTTTTTTAACATGTTATTCTTTATATCTATATTATATTATTATCTTTTATTATATATTTTATGATTATTATATTTGATTCTAAACCAATAAATGAATTATTATACTATATATTATTAATATTATAAATTATATATTATATATATATATTTATTTTTATTTATTTTATTTTCACTTTTTTATATTTTTATATTTATTTTTTATATTTATTTTTATATTTAATTAGATACTTATATTTTTTTTACCATACTGAATATTTTATTTTTCTTTTATTTTATTTATTTACTTTCATATTTATTTTATTCTTTAAGTTTCGGTGGGTATACTTCACTAAAATACTCTCAATACATAAATATTTTTATTTATTTTCTTAACTTTTTTTTTTATTCTAACAACATGTTATATATTATTTTTACTTTTATTATCTATTTGGTCTTTTTTGCTTAATGATAAAAATATATTCTTATATATATATATTTTATATTTTTATTATCTTATCTGTTTTTTTCTATTTCTTATTACTTTTTATTTATCTTTATACTTTTTTTTTCCTATTTGTTTATTGAGCTTTTATATATATTATAATATATAATATTATATTATATATTTTTTCTTTTTTTATCACTTATTATATATATTTATTTTATTAATCTAATATATATTTTATTCTTCTTTTATATATATATATTATATTATTATCACTTTTTATATATATTATCATATATATATATATATTTTTCTTTTTTTATATATATTTTATTATCTCTATTTATATTTATTTATATTTATATTATTTATATATTATTATATATTTATTATTTCTGTCTTTATAATGTCATGTTTATTTCTTACTGTTATATTTAATATCTATTATCATATTTTTTCTCTTATATTTTATTTATTTTACTTTTTTTATCTTATTTTGCTTACGTTCCTTTATCTTTCATTTATTCTTATATCACTTTTATTTTTCCTTTATAATTTATATTTGATATTTTCTCATTTTTTATTATTAAGTCTTTTGAACAACATAAGTCTTCCCGATCCCTTTTCAACTAAATAAATTATTTTTTATGTATTTTAACCTCTTGTTCCATCCTTTTAATTATATATATATTATATATTATATTCTAATTATACTTATTTATATATTATATCTTTATTATATTATATCCTACTTATTGTATTGTATTAATTTATCTATTATATTTTTCTCCTTATCCCTCATATTAATTATATATATACTTACTATTATTATCACTTATTGTTATTACCTTTCATACCTATTATCATTATTATATATATTATATATATACTATATTATTTTTTTTCTCATTATACCTATATTATATCTATCTTATTATTATATATATATATATATATATTATTTATATATATCTACTACTATATATATATATATACTAATATATTATATATTAATCTTTATATACAATATATACTTTAAATGTTAAAATATGTTATTTTTACACTTTCAACACAACGTGGGGGTCATATTTTCCCGCACGCCCTCACAAAAATCATATTATTTGTTATTTATTAACTTTTCTTTTATATAATTATCTAATATATATATATATTATATACATATATAAATTACTTTATTATATCCTCATATATAAATATTTATATATACTATATATCACTAATTTTATATGTTCTTATATATGAACATATATATATATACTATATATATAATTTAAAGTATTTTATTTATTAAGCTTTATATATATAATATCTATATATTATATATTTACTATATATTATTATTACTTTATTCATTATATCTATTTATTCTACTTCATATTATTCTATATAATATATATACTTATATATATATATTTATATATATATATATATTATTATACTATTATTTCTATATATATATATATTTATATATTATTATATATATACTCAAATATTATATTATATATATATATATATATATATACTATTTCACTATTATATATATTTTATATATATATATATATATATATTAATATATATTATATATATATTATATATATATATATACTATTTATATATATATATATATAAAAAGTATTTATTATTAAGTTTTAGGGGTATATTTTACCAACGAGTATAAACTATTATTCTTTTTTTATTATTAAAGATTGTACTTTTTATAATATATATATATATAGGTTACTATTATATATAATATTATAGTACTACTATATATATTATATACTTATTCTTATTATATATATATCTATATATATACTTAATATATTATATATACTTTATATATATATATATATACTTATACTCATTAATATATACATTATATACTTATATATTATAATATATATATAATATATATACTTTATTCTATATATATTAATAATAATATATTCTATATAATATACTATTTATATTATTTATACTATATATATTATTCCTCTTCTTATATACTTCACTTACTTCATCTCTATTCAAAAAAACATAGTTATAGTGATACCTTATTAATTCATGGAATATATATAGCAGTAATACATAATTTTTATGGAGAAGTATCATTATATTATTAACACGTTTGGGGGGTCAATAACAAGGACATAAGCACAACAAGAGACACATATAAGAGAAAAGAATAAATTATTCATAATGTGGTAATTATTAACTTGACTCACATTAATAATATAACCATGAAATTTAGGGAGTAGTATGATATTAAGTTACTATACGAAGTACAATAGATATTAACGTGATAATTAAGATATACTCCAGTCTTTTATAAAGATTTATAATCATAGAAAATAGAAAAGCTAAAATTAATATATAGAAGTTTTCAAAATATCATAATATAATATATTTGAAACAATTATAAAATAAACGAACTATTACAGGAAATTCTTTAGATATGTTTTAATGATGTAATAATAATATATATATAATACCGAGTAATATGGCCATTAAAAATTTGTCATATATAAACGATTTATTATATATCATATAATCACCATATATTGGCTAAGAATTTTATTATCAACTTACGAATATATGTATTAAATTGAGTAAAGTGGAATTAGCCTCCTCTTTGAATATGAGGAACAGCAGAGGCAAGCTCACTATTCTAATATCGCGCATCTTTCGAGAGATGAAAGAAGTTTTACCAACGCACAATAAAATAAATTATTTTATTTTTTATTAATTAGAGATTAAATTGAATTCATTTTTAATTTGCATAAGGATCACATTTTATTGAAATTATTTTTATTTATATCATTATATTGATTTCATAATTTCACCTAAAAAGATCTCTCTACTTATGCACGCTTGATTTTAATTATTTTATTTTTATAATATTAATATATATCCTATACATTAAATATATATATATATATATAACTAGATATATAAAGGGCTGTGTTTATATACGTATATAGTATGACTATACTATATATATATATATTAATGAAAATAAAGTATATAATTGTGAGTCTTTTAAAATTATTATGCAATTATATACTTATGTTAAAATATTAATACTATATAGTAACATATCTTAAAAAAGAATATTATTGGGTAGTACGCCGTAGAACTTAATATTAAATATGAACCAGATTAAATATAGTTTGAGTTTAAGCTCCCAAAAACTCGATCTATCATGTTCGTTTATTCTTATGTATTAAAATATATCACGAATACCGATCGAGCATCCTCCTTCTTCACCAGCGCTATATTATAAACATATTCTGAATTACACAAATTACATTCATTTTTTAGAATTTCATGAACAATAAAATCGTTGAGTGTAATACGGAGGAATTTCTAGATTGAAGAAAATACAAAATAACGATGCACCTCTAAAAGAAGGAACAAGCATTTTTGAAGTAAGGCGTTCGATACTTAAAAGTAATCACGCGCTGTTATGGATAATGTCTCATCGATAGCTGTGACTCTGAGAATAAGACAAGACTTATGGTAATTCGGAAAGGGTCGCTAAGGATGTCTAGTAATTAAAAATTTATTATCCCTTTCTGTATTTTTATTTCTAATTTCTAATCTCTTATTGAGAGTATACTTATGAGACATTTTAGGTAAAATAAGAATGTTATATATATATAAACCAATTCCCAATAAATTAGCTATTTTATGTATGTTATCACGAAGAACAGGTGATACATTAATCTGTATTCTATAATTTTATATATAATATATACTATATTATATACAGTTAAACCATATATATATATTATATAATATAATATATAATCAATATTACACTAAATATATGAGAGGTAAGTATAGGAATAATAAATTAATTGTCACCGTATAGGGAGGTGTAAAGAGAACGAACAGCAATATCATTCGTTAAGAGGTATTTTATTATTTACAATGCAAACAATATAATCGCCATTTTGAGACTTATTTGTAACGGTTTGTTGCGTCTTGCTTTGCGTTATTTTACAGTATATTCACGCACTGTACTTAAAATCTCTTCGTGGTTCTGGAGTGCCACGAGACACACTCCAATCTCGAGTGCCATGTAGCAGCACGAAACGTTAGTTTGACAAGTAGACCGTTTGTAGCTCTCTCATCTCTCTCATATCACACTTTTCTTTCTAGTGTATTTTGATGTGTTCCACTCCGTGACTGTTTTTTAACTCTGTTGTATTAAATCACGCTTAAGCAATTCTTTTTTCTTTCTCTTCAGCCCTGACCAGTCATTTTTTTCCCTGATTTTTTAGTTTAACGTCATTTAACATATCATCGGAAGCATCTGCTAGTCTACGTTTTAAGGATAACTTTGCATCCTCGCCATTGAATCAATCGATCGCACAAAGGTTTTCTATATGCAGCCTTGCCCGCTTTTTTGACGACTCATATAGGGTGAGTGCTATACCATCGATCACAGCCTCCGCGTTTTCAGAGAGAGAAGGGTCAATGGCACCAAAAATAATCTCTCAAAACACAGAAGACAAAATTTGCAAGATATCAAGGCCACGAACCGCCACTGACCAGCGCTGTCAATCTACTTAATGGAGAGCCAAACTAAAGATACTTGGTAGTTCACGTTTGTTGCTTCATTACGGCAAAGCATGTAATAAACACAGTAGAGGTGTTCTCTTGTTAACTAAACATGTCAGGCGCGATAATATGGAGATAGTTATTGAATGGAGTGGAAACCAACTATGCACTGCTTTAAAAAATGGTGGTAAAACCCCCGACCTTCTCACGTTTTGACTACAGCTCGTTTTCATCCACGATAATATAGTCTAGTAAATCCTTTTCTTCTTACATGCATTTTAACAAATTAGACTTCCAGGTGTAAAACGGAATGCATTACCCTCTACGTCTTTAATTATATTCTTATAGAATTAATTTCGTATTTACTTAGAGGAAGGTAATGAACATTCGGAAAAGGTGATTACCTTATCAGTAAGGTGCACAACACGTAACAGAGGAGCTGTAACTGTTACCTACTATTTGATGGACGAAAACACATACAACATGTACATAATAACGTAAAGCCAGACACTCAGAAGCGGCCTGAACGCATCTATCGGACGAGGGAATATAACACATGTATAAAATGCAGAATACTCAACCACGATCTAGCCGTCATTCATCTGATCCTCTTTGTTCATAATGTTGTTGGCTTAGAAGCCAGTATCTACTCCTAAGGTGAGCAAACTGCAAGTCCAATGATTATTATAAGATGGTTTATTCTCCACAAGAAGTATTGCACAATAGGTAAAACCACTGCTTTACTATAACACTTATGAGTTACAAAGGAGATGAATCAATCGAAGAAATACAGATCCTTGTTTCTACTCTATACAACTATTCTACACGGAATATGTCTATCATTTGCCATGGCTGAACCAGAGCATCGAGATTTAAAAAAACGAGTATAAAGCACGGTCTCGCAGGTTTACACTTGCTTTTGATATTAAAGATATTATTACTTTTTACAGCAGCGTTCCATAGATAATGAGTTTATGTTGCTAATACTCTTCACAGATGAGGCTACCTACGTACTTCGAGTGATCAAAGAGGTCGGTTTTAAATGAATGAAAATAGCAGGCACTCGCTAAAGTCGAATCTCATAAGTATACGCGTGCGGTCCAGAGCAAACTTCTTCATATGAATAGTACCTTATTCTCTTGTTAGCCTAAATGTTTTGGCCGCATTCACTTCTTTTGCGCAATTGTACGCTCCTCTCTTTCAGAAAATTCTGTAGCTCCTTCTTCCTCCTTGTCTTATATAGTTTCATACGATCATTCACACTTCTGTACACTGTCCATCCGATTATCCTTAGATCTCCGCTGGTGTAAATTCTCTCTTCCTTACCTATGTCTTGTTCTTTTCTTACCACTCATTCATTCAATCTCATATATCCCCTCCTCTATCTCATACTCCTGCTTCCGTCTTTTCCATAATCGCGCTTTATATACCTATTTGGTTAACTCTACTTCTATCTTTTGTGAAATCTAGCGTAGATGGTAAATAATTGATCCAAAGACGTCTGAATAATCCCATGATGAGCCAGGCTGACGTATGGAATAGAGTAATTATAAAAATATAATATGTGGAATCTAACCTACATCCATGGGTAATATATATAAAATCTGAGCCTGGCTTCAAAGAAACTGCAATAATATCCTTTTTATATATAAGTAAATTAAATCTTTAGCAGGATACACCACCCTCACATTATCATCACAAACTACCAGATGCTTATTTTTCCCTCTTTCTACTAGTATAGCGATGTATATATGGAATTCCTTTCAAACTATATTTATATTCGTGGCAATGAAGTTAAAATTCAGGGTTGAATCCTCTCAACTATATTATTGTATTTCTTTGTTTATAAAATCCTCCTTTTATCATAATATTCACACATCTAATAACAATTCCTCCAGATAATGGCATGAATTAGCCTGAGACTGGATCTCAAACTATCACGTATCGGAATTGGTCGATATCCTACCGGATATTGTGGAACTTTAAAAAACTACAAGTAGTCCACGCGCCTTCAATACCCTTGTTCTACGAAACTCTTTCTTCTCGTTCGAACTGATTACTCTTACATAGTCATTCACCTTTTTTCCTGAATCTACCCCTTCTCTCTTTATTTTGTTTTTAATTCTATATTTTTCACGACACCTATGCAGATGTTATTGACCTCATTGTTTTATCGTTATTTGACATTTCTAAATGTTAAAGTATTGTTTTTATTTTTTAGTTTCATCGATAATACTTTCACTGTATTTTTTTTGTTATTATTATTAGAATTGAATTCATTAACAATTTCAAGAGTATTCAATTTTAAATAATTTTTAATACATATTGTTTTGTATTCTCCCAATTAATTACCTCATTAATTAATATATTATCGCCATGCCGCGAACTCTTAATTTATTACTAATACGTCCTTTGTGATCCTACTTTCAACTATATAAGCCGAGCTCTTGATTACACGTGAAAATCGAGTATTTGTAATAGCTATAATCCATACTATCCATAGTTTCACTCATCTGAAACAACTTCTCTAGACCCTTGATTATTCGCATTCCTGAATCCGTACCAGCAATGATTTAGGAGTGTTTTTCTCAACTTCTATTACTTCATTAATGCCTTTTTAATATAATATTTACTAAACTGCTTTAAATGTACACCAAGTTGTTTTAATTGTTTTAAATAGAGGGAGGACTAGGTGGCCATTTCAATCACTTCTACAATTTTTTCTTAGTAAATGGTTCATAAAATTTGCCATGTAAACTGATGCATGATCAATGTTGAAATAGCGTCCATATCATGCTTCGTTGTCTCAGTGAAAAAGAAAATTTATACATTGCCTTGTAGCACATCGGGACGTTGACTCAAAAGTCCGTTGGCCTGATACCAACCGAATTGTAAATCCTTCGTTAACATTGACAGAAGAGGGCGTTTAAATCTTTCCTTTCCCAGCTTGGTACTCGTTTCCTATCATAATCTTGGAAAGCGAGAGAGAGTTAAACCCGGTTCCTATGGTTTAAAAAGCGACAGAAACTCACTACGCCACAAGTTGTTTTTTTTTTGTTTTGTTTTTTGAAGTCGTTTTACACTCACGGATCCAAATATACAGAGTTTCGAAAAGAGATGTCTTTATATCATCAAACACTTTGTTCTATAGTGAAGTTGCGCCATATAGTTTCCTCAAATCATGAAAATAAGAAAATTCATCCTTACAAGCGAAACAAAAGTTTGTTTCGTCCGTCAGTAAAGCTAAATTTCTATTTTTTTTCGCAGGCCCCTAAAAGGTACAAGGTTATTCATCGTACACACAGTTCTGACAGTTGCTGATATACCATAAAAGAAGTACTATTCACTTAGGGTATTCAGCTCTCTCATTTTGTATTAGTAGTTTTAATACCTCCTTTGGAGAGAGTATCACAGGCTCTCGTCGCCAGGGGTTCACTTGTCTTGAGCTCGTGATAGCCTGAAGAGCAGTATTTTGTCTGCCTGGAGGGACGACATATGCCCTTCGTTGGTGAGGTCTGCTCTCTAAAACAAAAAACAAGAAAAACTCATTTGGAATTTTACCAATAAGTTCTTATATCGTTTATGAAATATTTGATAAAATGGGGATTGCAGTTCTCAAAGCAATCTACTTCTTAAGAATTTTCTTCCCTTATTAAGGTTATAATCTTAACGACTTCTACCCATCTCAACATTTTACTATTTCCCATTTAATAACTAGTTATTGCACCCAATTACAAGGAGAAATCATTACTTTAATGTTTGACATCAATCCCAAATCACAAAACATTTTTAATTGGTGTGGGCATCCAATTGTAGGACTTTTATGTTCAATGCAGAGATAAAAATGTTCTCAAAATTTGTATGCGTCATAATTGTTTCAAAACTTCCATTGTCATTTCGCATATACGTATAAACAAACTAAACAAACCTTCATAATTGTCCAAATATGCACTATCTATTTATTGCAAGGAACACAAATAAATTGTCTACATCAGCTAGTTGCATTATTTAATATATATATATATATATATATATATATATATATATATATATATATATATATATATATATATATATATATAATATATATAATATATATATAATATATATATATAATATATATATATATATATATATATATATATATATATATATATATACCACAGCAAGGTTCTATACCCCCTCCCTCGGAAGGCGTAGGGTATAAACATATATTTATATATGCTAACCTGTTTATTATTTATTTCGAAATTTTTCAATTTCGGTGATCACTTAACCGCTGGGCCCTTCTTTTTTAGGAGGGGGTGGGGAACAACCTCCTATGACGTCCCAAATGGGGCGTATGAGTTCAAAACCATCCTAATTAATAGGGGGTGTCCGATTACTTTTTGACAGGTGTGGGCTGACATATGTGTGTATAATACTACTACCACAACATGGCAAACCTTTCATGCTATCTCCTCAGATTACATCCCTTACTAATCACAATTCAACATAAACAACCAACATTCCTTTTTTTTTTTTTTAAACATGTATCAACTACAAGAACGCAAAATGGCAAGCATTCACTGACCTCAAAGATCTAGAATCTTTCCCAACAGCTAATCTTTCCCCTCTCAACAAAGCAATACGACTCTTCAATAAAATAATTCTAAAAGCATCCAAAAAATGCATCCGTCATGGGCTCATGGCTAACACAAACAATTCAACCTCAACTTTTCACCAGAAATAGACACCACTCTAATAAAACAAAGAAATTCCCTCAGGCAAAATAATCAACTGGATGAAGCCCAATTTAATCAAATCGTAGATCTCAACAATAGAATAAATAATATAATCAACTTAAATCGGGAAAAGAATTGTTAACAATAGACCCAAACACTAAAGACTGATCCATAAAAGCATCACAACAAAAAAATTTCCTACTTCACACACTCATTCCACACCAGCCCACGAAGCTATCTTTAAAGAAAGCAATAAAATTCTTAGCCCAAAAAACCCAATGCAAAAACAGTCACACCATTCAAAAATCGCACATACATATAATCCCTATCCTAAAACATAACAACCCAACGTTGCATAGACCAATATCATTACTCTCAACAATATCCAAATTACTCGAAAAATTAATCTGAAATAGAATATTCCCTTTCATTCCCCTATCAGACTCACAACACGGATTTAGACAAAAACACTCCACTTTCACTTTCACAACCGATCTAACACAAAACATCCTTAATGGTTTTAACAAAACTTCCCTTTTCCTACTCTCCTAGTAGCAATTGACATCAACAAGGCATTTGATGCAATCCCCCGTCACATCTTAACATACAAAGTATTAAACACAGATATAATTATAAAAAAAAAAAAAAAATAATAGCAAATTTTCTATCCGGTCGTAGAGCTACAGTCATAGAAGGAAGCCACTCCTCCCGTACATACAAATTAAATATTTGCATCCAGCAGGGAGCCACTTTTTAAGCTCTTTATGCATGACCTACCACATTCACATTCACAACCACTTCTATAAAAATTATTAGCTATGCAGACGATCTAACAACCACAGCTCAAAACACTTCAATGAATACAACATGCAGAGAACTACAACAATATATAAATCAATTGGAACAATGGCTAACAAATAGAATGAATGCATCACCTCAAAAATCCCCTATTACATTACATTACTTACCTCAGACAGAAGAGAAGCAAACATTCACCCAACAGTTTAAATTGACTTTCTCTCAACAAACAATCCACCATCCTAGGACATGACATTCGCTTTCTACAACAACAATATCACTTCTAGAGCCACACAAATTAAACGTACTGAAAGCATAATTGGAACAAACCTCGGCCAACATAAAGAGACCCTCTCAATAGTATACAGACAACGCTTTCGTTCTTTCTTAAACTACGCATCACCTGACTGGGCGCCCACAATATCACAAACCATATTCAGAGACTAGAAACAGTACAAAATAAAGCTCTGAGAATAATAAAATGCTGCTTTCCCACCACACACATTCACCACTAACGGAAACAAAAATTCTCCCAAAAAAAAGCCCATCTTGACATGATATGTTGTCAATTTTATAGTAAATCACTCTCGATAGATCATCCCCTATATCACAACAACCCTCTGCACCCAGAAGGAAAAAAATCACACCAGTATAATATTATTCTGACATACACAACACGCTTCACCTTTCCTCCCACACCTCCACATACCCCAATTATCGAACACATTCATACCCAATTAACTCCAAAACGATTTCCGCGTATACAAATAACACCATACTAGAAGCACCTTCGACCAATATATTCCCTATAGAATAAACTCTGGACCGCGAAACACGAGTAATACTGTCCCGTCTCCACTCTCTTCACCAACCCTCCCTTCAGGAATCCATATTTAAAATTCCTAATGCACCCTTCTACTCCTGTCAAAGATGTTCCTCCCAAACTAACGACCACACAGAACCTCTTTTACTGGACTTCCCTCACTTGACGGACATCAACCCAACTTTGATACACTTGCTTTAACGAATCTCTGAGCCCAGCATACAGTGGGGGCGCAATATCTCGGGGTCACCCACTTTTCGTAGGAGGGAAATGGGGGTAGCTGACATATATATATATATATATATATATATATATATATATATATATATATATATATATTATATATATATATATATATATATATATATATATTAGTATATGATATATATAATATATATATATATATATATATATATATATATATATATAGATATATATATATATATATATATATATATATATATATATATATATATATATATATATATAAATTTTTTCCTTCTACAACAGTCTTATAAAATATCTTTGATTTGGTTTACTGTCACAGTTGGTCAAAAATAAATGTACAAACACTGTTGAGATATTCGTTTCTATCCTAAAGTCAATCAAGATCTTTAAAAATTTTACAGCTTGCTTAGCAAACAATTTAGCAAAACAGCAAAGAGCTTTTAATTTTTTATAATCTTTATTATTCCTTTTTCCTTAAATATTCTTTGGGTACAAATCCTTCTCGTCCTTTCACAATAGCTCGCCATAGTCTCTCTTCTGAAGGAATGTCTTTTACAATAATTTCATCTCCTCGGCTGAAACTTAATTCATCTCCTGTTGTAGATACATAGGCGAATTTAGCGACGTACACTGAAATATATATATATATATATATATATATATATATAATATATATATATATATATATATATTATATATATATTATTATATATATATATTATATATATATAATATATATATATATATATTATATATAATATTATATATATTATATATATATAGGTGTTAGTAATATATGGTGTTAGTGGTAGCCTTCTGAAAGCAAAAGTATGTATGAACGATAGTGAAGCGTGGTGTAAAGAAATACATGGTGTAAAAGTTATTGGTTTAACATTCATAGCGGAGTGAGGCAGGGATGTGTTTTATGTCTCTTCCTTGGTTATTCATTTGTATATGGATGGAGTTATGAAGAATTAGAGATGGGGGTGGCAAGGAAATGGTGTAGAATGAATGGAGAATGGAGAATGAATGGAGATACCTACAGTATTATATGCGGATGATTTGGATTTTGTGTGGGGAATTATGAAGAAGAGTTTGGAGAGGCATTGGGTAAGCAGAGGATTTGGCAGGGAAATGTGTAAGAGGGGGGTTTGAAAGTAAACGTAGATAAGGAGTATAAGGTTATGGGTTGTGAGTGAGACAGTTTCTCGCGGTGTGAAGTTTATGTTAGATGGTGAGCAGCTGAACAAGTCTCAGAGTTTAAATATTTAGGATATATGTTGGATGAAAAGGGAACGGTATGGATGCAGAGTGTAGTAGGAAGTTGTGAATGGCAAGGAAGGTGGGCTGGGCAATTAAATCGTTGGTGGATGATAAGGGACTAAGTCTTGAGTGCAAAGCTAAGGTTTTTACATGAGGGATATGTTGTTACCTGTTGTTAATGTATAGTAGTGGACTATGGTCTGGGAATAAAAAGGTAGTAGATTTAAAGTTCAGATGGTGTTCAGATGAAACAATCTTAGGCACGTGTGATGTGGAAAAAGAATTGATAAATGAGTAATGAACGTATTAGAGAGTTAATGTGGTGTGAAGAAATGGGGTAATGAGAGAATAAATTGAGAGTACGCATTGAAGATGGTTTGGTCATGTGGAAAAAATGAAGGACAGTCGTTGGTTTAGGCGGATGTAGGTATAGTAGGTGAGTGTGTTTGGGAAATCGATCGCTGGGAGACCGGAAGAAAAAGTGGATTGAGTCAATAAACGATGTCTGAAGGAGAGAAATGTGAGTTTTTGGCAGAGGCGAGAATAAAAGGTGGATACCCACTCACGCAGAAGCCAATGGCAGGGTTTTGTGAGGGGGGCATGGTTGTGGGCTTCACCTGGGCCAAGGATGAACACTACACTTGACCGATATGCCATAGTGAGGGTCCGTCGCGGGTCCCGTGAAGCTCTAGGGTGGATTTTTCTGACTGCGGAGGGGAACTTCTTTCACTAATAGGTTTTTCATTCTTTCCTTGGGTTAAGCCTGCGCTTTCTTTTCGAACTTGTGTCATACTCTTCTATTACTTTCTTTTTCCGGTGCTTGTCACGCACCTTAACCCCACCAGTCTTGGGAAAAGAGGAAGAATATAAGGAAGATAAGAATTATAATATATATATATATAGTATATATATATATATATATACTATAATATATATATATATTATATATATAATAATATTATATATATATATAATATATATATATAATTATAATATATATATACTATATATATATATATATATATATACGGTAATTGGAAAATGCAGTAATTTGAAGAAAATATATAGGAATAATATTTTAACAGTTAATCTATTTAATTACCGATATTACATTAAACAAATGAGATAATATTTCCCAAGCACAAATAAAAATAAAAATTTCTTAAAATAAATAAAAAGGAAACTAAAATTTAATTGAAAATGTCAAGTCATCAGTTTTTAGTTTAAAGTCAATAAAATATAAAAGTGACAAACAATTAAGAAGCAAACTTTAAGAAACTGAAATTAAGTAAATCTCATAATCTTTTGTGACTTCTTAATTAAAAAGCAATTTAATCACACTTAATTCATGCTGAAAGGTGTAAATTCTAGCTCGGTACGATAGGAAAGTGCAAAATAATAAATTTTGGAGGTGTTTTTTAGATAAGAATAAAAACAAAAAATGTTTTAGTTGCCAATGAACTTCAATTGTGCAAAATAAGAATATAAATTTTATTTTAGAATTTCGAAGACGTAAATAGTGAACAAAGATCTCTTACATGCATAAAGGCGTAAAACTTTAGGCTCTTAATTTGCATGAGTACTTCTGAGCATTCATTTGATCATACCTTTAGGGTCTTCAGGAGAAACAGAATTACCTATTTCTCGAGTATTTTCTGTGTCGTCGGTACTTTTAAGATTATTGTAAGTCTCCGTACATTCATTAGAGTTAGTATTCACTTCGAAGTCACTGTCATCTTCTTCACTAATATTTAATTTTAACTTTCCTCTCTCTATATTATCTTTAATTGATTTAACACTTCTTGAAATTTCTATTTTATTTTTACATTCCACTACATATGCTGTTTCAAATTTATTTGGACTATTTTTACCTTTTCTAAAGCTACTGTAACCTAAGGATTTTTGACTAGTTTCTAATGAATCTTCAGTCTGATTAATTTTCGCTATCATGTCTTTAACAGAATTAAAAGAATTGATTTTCACCTCTTCGTCTGTCTTTGGTTTGCTTTCATTCACACACTGAAATTTTGATTCAAGTGTTGTTTCGGAACTTTCCTCTTTAGGGTGATTTTCAGTCTGTGTATCCGATGACTTGTTTTCTAAGGTTTCCATTTCACTCTTTGGATTACTGCTATCACATATGCCTATACTACTTTCGTCTAAAGGTAATTCTTTTATAGTTTCCTTAATAACGCTGGAGTCTTCATACCTACCGGAATGTTGCTCCGCTTGAGAAACTGGAACGGGGATATTACTAGGTACATTGTAAATGTTATCTGGGAATAACGTGGAAGAAGGCACTTTGTATTCAGATTCTTCGTCGGATATGGCAAATGAAGGAGTTCCTTTAGGAGGAAGGGAAGGAACCTTTTTAACTGAATGGAAATTCAAATTCAAATTCCAAGAAGGACCTGGAATTGAATCATTTCCAGTACTATTTTTGCCAGAGAATTTAGATACAAAATTACGAAAAGATGATGTTTCACTTTGACGACCATTCAAATATTTTTCAGGAGCTGATGGGACTCTCTTATTAATTGTATCAAATATTTCTTTAGAAAGAGAACTAGAGTCTTCCAAGAGATTGGAGTTCATCGATTCGCCAGAATTTTCAGTTCTCATATCTTCGTCAATTTCACAATAAATTTCATCCTCGAATTTGCTATCAAACAGTTTGCTTTTGCCATCAAAATCTTCCGGCGCTTGTGGCAAAGGTCTGTTCTGCTGAGCATTATCTCTGTGGATATTAGGCAAAGGTGGCCTTTCAGGGGGGACGCGCCTTTGCTCATTGTAATAAACATGTTTTCCCATTTGAGACGTAGATGATGTACTTCCTTCCTCTGGAACCTAGGAAGGAAAAAAATATTTAGAAAGAGCTTTAGCCATTATTAATTTGAAATACTGTCAATAGCATACGAACAAATCAGTCTACTAAAAAAATTATAAAATCTAATGGCTCGATTCTATATTCAGAAACATAAGAAACAAATACAAATTATGAAAAGAATTTATAAGAAAAAGTTACCGAATAGTAATCACTAATTTCTGTAGTCGTTGAAGGCTGCAATGCTTGTGGAGGCTGTGGTACAGCTGGTGGCTTCCACAAGTTAGAGGGTTCTTCTCCTACCGTTAATTTGGCAATTTCTTCGGCGTTCAGCTCTTCGTAAAACTGTAATTAAAATATTTAAGTACACTTTATGTATAATTCAGAATAAAAATTTTACTTAAACAATTATAACTCCAAAGCACAGCTACTCAGGCTTTTAAATTTAAAAATTGATGAAACTGATGAGACCGGTTAACAGGAAACTCAAGTTAATTGTAAATTTGTAAAAGTTAAGAACTGTATATTAAGAACTTGAAAAAATAACAATAAACCTATGTAGTTTTCGTGCTCTTACTTCTTCATCCTCCTCCTCCTCGTCGTCTTCATTTTCACTGCTGGATTTTTGGGGGGTGATAAAATTTCCAGTGGAAATTTTTTTCATTTGCGAATTTGAGTTATCATTTTTGTTCAGCAGAGAAGAGTGAGAAGCATAAGAAATGGCAATTCTTATACTTTGAACCCAACGATCCATAGAAGCCTTTTTAGTTGTAAAAAACTAAAATTCATAGAAAATCAATATATTAAATAAAAATTAAAAATTAAGGTAAATTTAATTAAGGTAGGAAAAGGAAAGAATAATTTTAATTGACATATATATACATCTATTAATTTTCTTCAATCATTAACTGTGTCTAACGAATATAAATACAAAAAGACAAATATATATAATAAAAAATTTCATCTCCTGCAGCATAGCCAGAATCATCCAAGGCCGTCACTCATTCCGAATATACATAATATATAACAGAGTTCCCCAGGGAGTTATTTTTTCACCTATTCATTTTTAACCTTTTTATGCACGATTTATCTAACTAATCCAACTTCCCCAACATCAAAATTAATAGTTACGCTGAGACATAATCATCACAGCACAAAGTTCATCCATATGCAACACATCCTGTGACTTAAAACAACATATAACCCCAACTTAGACATAACAGAATGACTGCCACACCAGAAAAATCCAAAATCACGCATCTCACCCCAGATGGATGAGAATCCAATTCACACCCAAACGGTAGACTTCCACTAAACAAAAAGCCCACCCTCCTAGGACTTAAATTTAATACTCACATGACGTTTACATTACACATTGACAACATCATCGCAAGAGCACACACAAACACGATGCATTGAAGACCTTGACCAACAAAAAATTCGGTCAACATAAAGAAACTTAAAATATTTTCTATACAATATATCTATTCCTTACTAAACTACGCATCACTTGCTGGGACTCCCGTAATCTCAAAATCCAACAAAAATAAACTTCCAATTACACAAATAGGGCCTAAGAATAATAACAGGTTGCTTTCTCACCACATCCATTCACCATCTCCAATCCGAAACAAATATACCCCTCATAAATGACCACCTAGACATGATTGGCTGTCAACTATAGTAAATCCTTTCCCATAGACCACCCACTACCCCAAGCACTCAAACAACCATCAACACCAAGATAAAAAATAACCCCCCCCCCAACATACTATGAAAACATCCACAACACTATTCCCCCACATCCTAACACCCCCCCCATCATAAGACACATCCATACGCAAATAACTCGAAGAGTAATCTTCGCATAACCAAACAACACCATTCTCCAAACACGCACACCAGCAAACTCTTCTGCAGAACATCCCTTGGACAACGAAACTTGAACAACCTTGACCTTTCGCTGCTCTGAACACCACCCACTCTCCAAGAATATAAATATAGAATAAATAAAGCATAAAGCATCCTTCCTTCATTAGTGGGGGGGGGGGGGGGGGGGGGGGGCAGCAAAGATATAAGTTACAGATATAGAATAACGGACAAATATAAATAACCTTTAAATTTTGATTGCTTACCGTATGAGATTTTTTGTTGTTTGTGCTTGACAAGTGGAAAGAGAATTCCTTTCTTCGTGTAGGAAATTTATTTTCGTCAATAGGTCCTTCTTCCAACTGATAACAGCTCAAGTTTATAACCTACATATATATATATATATAATTATTACTAAGTATATATATATATATATATATATATATATATATATATATATATCATACGCAATATATAATATATAATATATATATATATATATATATATATATATATAGGGTATATATATATAGTATAATGCCTTAAGATATTAATATATCAATAAAACTGCAAGAATATATTAAAAAGGTATTTACATCTGCTTCTAGTACTCCCAACTACTAACGTCCGAAGAGGATCCAGATAAAAATAAGGATCGAAAGCTCACGTTCACAAACATCAACATGAAATCGTTTAAATACGCGTAAAATATTCTGCAGTTTTATTGACATTAATTTTAAGGCCTTATACTATACTACTTAAAAAACTGGCGAAAAAATTGCTCTGTTTATATATATATATAATATATATATATATATATATATATATATATTATATATATACTATATATATATATATATATATATATATATATATATATATATATATATATATATATATATTATATACTACCAACACTATGCAAACTACTAGAAAAAACGATACTAAACAAAATAACCATACACATCACCAAACACAAATTCCAACACGGCTTCAAACAAAACCACCCAACCACAACCGCACTCATAAATATCATTCAATCCACAATCAACGGTCTAAACTCAAAACCCACACACAAAACAATAATCATTGAGATCGACATTAACAAAGCCTTTGATACAGTACCCAAACATAATTTAATCCACAGAAAAAACTACGAAATCAAATATCCCTACTAACCTAAAGAAATGGATTTCCAATTTCTAATCAGGAAGAACAGCAAAAATACAAACAAACACAAAATCCCAAACAGTAAACATCAACAACAGAATACCCCAAGGCGCAATCCTATCACCCACATTATTCAACCTTTTCACAGCCGACCTCCCACACTCACAAACAGACCTCATAAGCATAACAACCTACACGGAAGACATTACCATAGCCACTACACACCAGAACCTAAATACTGGCATAAACCTGACGCAACAATACATCAATCAACTTCAAACATGGCTAACGGAAAATAGAATGTCCACCTCACCAAACAAATCATCAATCCCATTAATCACCACTGACCACCAACTTGGCACCCCCCCCCAAGTCAACTTAAACAACATTGCCATACCTTTCAACAAAACTCCCAAAATCCTTGGAGTAACACTTGACACTCATCTCGCCTTTACAAAACACACAAACAACATAATTTCATCAGCAAACAAGAAATTTAACATATTAAGAGCCATCGCCGGCACAGACTCAACAAACACCAAACAAACATCTACCACCATATACAAACAATACATTCGTCCGACTCTAAACTATGCCTCTCCAACTTGGAACCCATTATTGACTAAAAACAGCATGAAGAAACTCCAAACAAACACAAAACAAAGCACTACGAATCACAACAGGATGTACATCAACTACACCACAACAACATCTAAAAGAAGAAACCAAAATTCTACCATAGACATACACCTGGACATGAAAGGCACATAATTCTTTGCCAAAACCCAAACACAACAACATCCATGCCACATAGTCCTCTCCAACCCCACACACTACAGACTCAAACAACCTCCTTCTTCACCAACTCTATATTACAAACAAACTCTGAACAACATTTCACCGCCACCAAACAACATATCATACATCAAAAAAATTCACACGACACTAACAGAAACTACCTAAGACTCAGACAACCAAATAACATTTTAAGAAAACATCCACTAGTAATAGCACCAGAATTCAACTCCCTACCAAGAACTAGCCAGTCATTCTTGGCCAAATCAAGATGCGGCCACCACCCAAACTTACAATACTACAAACACAGATTCAACCTCAACCAAACCACTACAAATGTCTGTCCAAACTCCAAACTATAACCAGGTCCAGGAAAACACATCCCATTTTCTACTCTCCTGTCTATCTAACTCTCAACACAGAGCAATCTCGAACATTTTAACACTGGAAGATATCTGGAGGCCAGTTACTGCGGCGGGGTATTTGGACGCCGTATGGCCTCTCCAATAAAGGGGTGATCAGGAGTGAGAAGGTAAGGTATATATATATATATATATATATATATATATCATATAATATATATATATATATATATATATATATATATATATATATATATATATATATATAGTTTTATATTAATATATATATAATGCCTGGATACTGTAGAAAGCTACCTGTTATTTAGCAGGGGTAAATAGTGTTCTGGATGGTATACTAATTGGTAACTCTAAGGAAACTGCGATTGACCTAGGTAGTCGGCAGTGCATTCAACTAGCTCAAGAAACGCACGTGAGTCCTCGGGCACAGGGCAGATCACCTCGGATGATGACCCGCGAGTTAATGGACAATGAAAAGTTGAAAACAGAATCTACCCATGGTGACCACAAACATTAGTACAATGGAGGAGATGATGGAACGAAAGTTCAACGTTTTAGGAGTGTGTGAATCGCGACTTGGGGGGGGGGGGCAAGGGAACCGCACCCTACATGAAGATTACGTGATGTTGTATTTGGGAAAAGATATAGAGAGGAGAAGAGATTGGCTATCATATTGATAATCTGAATTGGCCGATATTTACGAATTGGCTACAATTAGCCAGAAAGAGAAAACAACTGCTAGATGTTTTGCTTCCAAAGTATTCCTCTCTACAACTAAAGTTCAAATATATGATTTATTATGAATTTTCTACATTTACTATAATAATTAGAAGGTGATAAAATAATTTTAAAATATTTTATCCAAAGTTTTGATATAAATATGATGCTATAAAGAACAGCCTTTCGTTCTTATATTTACATCTATAACAGCTCCAAGAAAATTTTCGTAAGAGACTTGAATTTTACGTCATTTTCATGAGTCAATCACGATAGCTATATATATATATATATATATATATATATATATATATATATATTATATATATATATATAATATTATATATATAATATATATATATTATATATATAATATATATTAATATATATATTATATATATATATATATATATATATATATATATATATATATATATATATATATATATATATATATATATATATATATATATATATATATATATATATATATAAGCGCCTTGTTGCACAATGGTTGAGTTGCTGTTTTTCAACCGAGAGGTCGAGAGTTCAATCCCCTATGTAGCGGTGTGGGCTTTATCTTTCTGGGGGGACGGGGGGCATGAACGAAATCTCGGTCTTGTGCACTTGGTGGCGTCAGGTTGAAGGACAGCCGACTCAAGCTCGATTTCCTCAGTTCCCCGTGTCCGCCGTGCTGACGGCCCGAATATTAAGCCAAAGCGCATTAATGGAAGTTATATATAATATATATATATATATATATTAATATATATATATTATATATATATATATATAATATATATATAATATATATAATATATATATATATATTATATTATATATATACTAGTATTATATATATATATATATAAATTATGGATGGAGTCAAGTATTAGTATCGGTACTCCGTAACTAAAATTTTTCGTATCTTCGATATTCGGTATCGATATCGGAGAAATCCTGTTAGTATAGGTAAAAAATAACCAACACTCAACCGATACCGACACCAAAATCTTGTTTTTAAAAAATTAAAATATTTTGAAAAGTGACTCACGTTCGTTGATTAATTTTTACATTACATTTTGTTAAATAATTTATTTATATAGGCTATAAAATGATTTTAAAGCAATTATAATCTACGTTTTTAAAAATATTTACGAAGTATAATCTGAGATATGTTCAATAGTATATATTTTATTACTGGCACCCTGTTAACTTTATGACGAGACTGCAGGGTCACAGCTTTGTGGAGGGAGTCGAGAGTCAGGAATCCGAAATTGACAAGAAGCTATCGAAAGTCGGGGTATAAGAATATCCGATTCCCGACTCTAAATCAATAATAATTTCAAGGATTTTTTATAATACTTTTACTGTCAAATTAAGGTATGACCAAATCAAAGTGTATGTGAAAGCTAGTGTGGATGAGAATATGGTCGTATCCTGTTCAAGAACTTATTTACTCACATCAAAGTGAACTGCCCGTGTGATAGAGCTCACTGATCATCATCTCTTCTGCCATGACAAAGTGGGTAGCCCTTTCTACACGAATGTAAGTTGTCGGTTGAAAGAAGAATGTCTTCTCTCTGATGTAGAACTGGATGCCGTTAAAAGGATGAAAAGGTGAGTTACTATGTATTTTGAACCGATATATGAGTGTCAAAAGCTTCACAGGTATTAATTATTTTATTGTTAGTAAGAGTAGTTATAAGATGCACAAAAATAAACCCAACGATAATGAATGGGAATTGGGTACATGCCCAGTAATTTCCTTCGACAATCAGAAAAAAACGCTGCAGCAAGAAACCCGTATTGGCTGAGGATAGGACAGTTTCCATTTTACGAGCAGTAAAATCGACGCACGTTGCTTGATTTCACTTTCTTACTAATGAATTGTGCAGTGAATTGCTATCAGTTGAACCATCCCACAGTTGCCCTAAGCAGTAATTTTGTTGCATCATCTAGTACAGGTTATTTCTGTTTGTATATCCACCCCGAAACGCAACATTTCTAGCAATAGAAAACTGCCCTTAAGAACTAAAATAAAAATAATGCCTGTGGAGCCTTACCACAAGGCTCGGTCACGAAATTGCGAAATTTCCTAGTGTTCTTTATTTCTTCATTAATTTCTGCAACATTTGCTTTCTTTATTTTAGTTCCTACTAAATAGAACAATTTTTATTCCTCTAAACTTCTCCTCTTCACCTTAACCGAAATCTGCCATTTGACAACTCAAACAAACAACCATACATTATACCCTTAAAATTAAGAAGACAATAGTCTCCTTAATTTTCCGTCAAAGGAAGATGTTGCGAGCATGTACGTAACTACATTGTGTTATAATGTTTGAAGTCTTTCGAATTTACTAAATTTATAGCATTGACTATTCTCTCGCCAATCTGAAACCATTTATCATAAATTCACTTGTTCTTTGTTTTTGTTTTTTTATCTCTTAATTCTTGGGATGCAGGACAAATTTGTTCCTCATTCCGCTCTGTGAAAAAGCGTTGAATGCGGCAAAAGCTTCTCCTTTCCGACACTTCTGCTTCTTTGTGATATTAGTAATTGCAAAATCTTTGCCGGTCCAGAATTATTGGTCAGTATCTCCAATGTTTATATAAGAATAGCTTTTGCCATTAAAGTTTATTTAAAAAAAAAAAAAAAAAAAAAGTTTTTATATAAACTGTTGAAGATGCCAATATCTTCATCGATAAAAATTGAATTCAAATTAACATTTGAAAAGTTTGATATAATAATCTGGTATCGATATTAGTAATTCGAGTGTATCGGTACATTTTAGTATCAGAATCTGTATCAAAAGTTTTATGGTATCGGTATCGGGTAAAATTGAATAAATTTGGTAATCAGTTCTCTGTATCGGTAAAAATTTTGGTATCCCTTATATAGTATATATATATAATATATTATATATATATATATAATATAATATATATATAATATATATATATATATATATATATATATATATATATATATATATAATATTATATAAATATATTAATATATATAATAGTATATATATATATTATATATATATATATATATATATAGTCGGTATATATATATATATATAAAGGATATATATAATATATATATAATATATATATATTATATAATATATATATATATATAATATATATATATATTATATATATATATATATATATAGTATCATATATAGTATATAGGGTCGTATCCAGAAATTTTTTTCGGGGGGTTTTGATTAATAATTATTATATACTATATATTATATATAGTATATTTATATATTATATATATATAATATATATATATATATAATATATATATATATATATTATAATATATATATAAATACTATATAATTTATAGTATATAATATATATATATATATATATTATAATATATATATTATATATATATATTATATATATATATATATATATATAATATATATATATATATATATATATATATATATATATATATAATATATATACTATATGAACGCCTCGTGGCGCAGGAGGTTGAATCACCCCCTCTCATACGAGAGGACGCTGGTTCAAATCCTCCGCCTAGCAGTTGGTTTTATCTACCTGGGGCAAGATTTAAAACTCGACTGCGAACACGTTGGTGGCGCTGGTTTGGATAGCCGGCCTTAAAGTTCGATTTCCTGGTCCCCCCTGTGTGTTACCCTCTTATTAGGGGATAAAGCACGTTAATAGGTAGTTTCCTTAATATAATATAATATATATATACTATATATCTATCTATATATATATATATATATATATATTATATAATATAGTATAATATAGTATATATATATATATATATATATCATCTTCCCCTTTTTTACCCAAAGACTGGGGGTAAGATGGCGTGACACGCATCGGAAAAGAAGAAGTAAGTAGAAGAACATGACACAGTCGAAAGAAATCCCAGCCTTATCGCCCCTTCTATACGCTATTAGTGAGAACTCGGCGCAGTCAGAAATCCCACCTTGAGCTTCACGGGACCGCGACGGAACCCTCACTATGGCATATCGTCAAGTGTAGGGTTCATCCTGCCCAGTGGGTCACAACCATACCCCTTCACAAAACCCCGCCATTCATTCCTATTATGCACCTTTATTCTCGCCTCTGCCAAACTCACATTTCTCTCCTTCAGACATTCGTTACTTACTCAATCTACTTTTTCTTCGGTCTCCCAGCCGGTCGATTCCAACACACTAACCCTATAGCATCCGTTTATCCAAACCCAGCACACTCACCGCTTAACCAATGACCAAACAATCTCAACGTAGCTCATTCATTCTCTCATTTACCCCCTTTCTTCACATCACATAACTCCTCTAATATGTTATTCCTCATTTTATCATTCTTTTTCACACCTAACATGCCCCTAAGATTGTCCATCTTGAACACATTGAACTTTAGATCTATACTTCTTATTCCCAACCCATAGTCTCACACTATACATTAACACAGGTAACAACATACCCTCATGTAAGACCCTTGCGCACTCAAGACTTAGTCCCTTTACATCCTCCAACGATTTAATTGCACCATCCACCTTCCTGCCATTCACAACTTTCCTACTACACTCTGCATCATCCGTTCCCTTTTCATCCAACATATATCCTAAATATTTAAACTCAGACACTTGCTCCAGCTGCTCACCATCTAACATAACTTCACACCGTGGAATGTCCTCACTCACAATCATAACCTTACTCTTACCTACGTTTACTTTCAAACCCCTCCTTTTAAACACCCTGCCAAACATCTCCACCAACCCTCTCAAACTCTCTTCGGATTCACCACACAAAACCAAATCACATCCGCATATAATAGGTAGGGCACCCTTCACTTCCCTCCATTCTCCATCATTTTAACACCATTTCCTGCCATCCCCAACTCTTATTCTTTCATAACCCCATCCATATACAAATTGAATAACCAAGGAGACATAACATATCCCTGCCTCACTCCGCTATTAATATTAAACCAATCACTTTTGACACCATTTATTGTTACACACGCTTCCAACCAGAAGCCTACCACCAACATCATATATCACTAACACCTGCCATAGAGCTTCCCTATTAACCATTTCATACGCCTGTTGCAAATCCATAAAACCTAAATACAATTTATTCTTCTCCCTCATTTTCTCAATCATTTGTTTCAATGTAAAAATTTGATCCACACATCCTCCTACCCACTCCTAAACGCACCTTGTTCTTTTTCACCTAATCAGCCTTCGGGGCACTCCGACGAACTCTTTTCGACCAAAATACCAGCATATATCTTTCCTACAACACTCAATAAACTAATTCCCCTATAATTCTTACAGTTCCCCTTATCTCCCTTACCCTTATATAATTGTACTATTACTGCTCCCCTCCAATCCCTCGGAACTATACCTTCCATAAACGCTTTATTACACAACTTCCAAATTCAATCAATCACTATCTCGCCTCCGTTCTTAATCGTTTCACCAGTAATTTCATCTATACCTGCAGATTTACCATTCTTCAACTTTCTCACTCTACCCATTACCTCCTCCTTGCTAATGACCTCATCCCCAAAATACCTATTCCTTCTTGCACCATCAAACCCACATATATTCACTTTCGCTATTTACTTCAACGTTCTTAGTGTTGTTTCCGCTAGATATTCTCCTTCAATGCTTTCAACAGCCACTTAACCTAAGAAACCTTCACTGACCACAAAATAATTTCAATTAATATATACTCTTTAATTTGATTTGATTAATTATTATTATCATTATTATTAAAAATTAAAATTAAGAGACTCTAGCTATCAAAAATTTTTAATAGCTTAAAAAATTTGGGAGGGGGCGGGTTTGAACCTCCTGTCTACGGCCTTAGATATATACTATACTATATATATATATATATAATATATATAGTATATAATTATATTATATAGTATATATCTATATATATATATATAATAGTATATTATATATATATTATATAATTATATATATATATATATATAAAGCCCTAAGGAACATGCAAATAAACTTACTTTTTTTTGCTTATTATCCGTTTCTTTGTTGTAGAAATAGAGAAGCGAACCAACTAAGATGCATCGGAAATGGCTTTGAGGTTGACAACTCCAAGGAAGAATACTTTTCGATCTCTTAGGTTGAGAACGCCGTGATAATGCAATTCTTTGATACATTAAAATGTTCAATTAAATAATCTGAAAACACAATCGAGTATGTATGTATAGAGCAAGCTACAATATAATAGTATATATATATATATATTATATATATATATATATATATAGTATAATATATATATATATAGTATATATATATATTATATCATATATATATATATATATATATATATATATATATGATTACGCCACTCACCAACCAGAGAGCTAAAAGAAACAGGGTCCACTCCTTCTGCGTAAGTTTCTTCGTCCCTTTCATCAAAGAAATCTGTGGTAATGGGAGAGTCAGTGTTGCTACTCCGACGGCTTTGCATCGTCGTTGTAGTTATATCGGAAGAGCTCTGAAAATAATTTTGCCACCATTAGTTATGCAGTATAAAAAAAATCTCCAGCAAAATAATTCGTTCAAGGAAAAAGTATTTCTAAAAATATATAATTGACCCCTTGTTTGTATCTCTAAAGCCAGATCCACACTGAAGAAAAGACACGAAACAATTTGATGTTTATTGTTACATGATGTTCAAGTAGCAACTCGTAGAAACAATTTGTCTACACTGAAGCAACAAAATCAGAGGAATATTTAAGTTTCGTTTCTGTTTCACGGCAAAATCTATTTCTAGTAACTAGATGTGTCGTGAATATCTGAGAAAGACTTTCACCTTGCATCCGTAGGATTTATAGTGAGTAGTAAAAATACGAAAAAACGAAAGATATCGACCAAGTTTTCAAGAAGTTAGAAATCAGGAAATAAATACAGCTTCAGCTCTTGATTTCTTCATAGAAAATAATTTTTTTTTCATTCTATAAAATATTAGCTAATCAAATTTTTAATTTTCCGCTTTATTTCCTCACACCTCAATTAATTTAATAAATCTACAGTTATCCCACATCACTACGAGACATTTTATAAAAATGTTTCTACGCCCAAAATGCCTTATGCACTCAACTACAAAGTGTACACACGAAAGGAACGTTTATTTATGTCACTGCTTGTTGCTATATGTCTCAGAATTTTATTTGATCTATATTGCTACAAATGGAAACAGGGAACGAGCGGCCACAATTGTCGCTGGTAACAGAAGCTTCGAGAAACATTCGGTTACAAGCGGCAACAACTGGCGACTTTGGTTTTGAACAGGAAAAATCAACAAAACGTTCCTTGTAGTTGGTTCAATGTGGACAAGACTTTAGATTTTTAAAAAAATATGAGTAACAAATCTTCTTACTCGGTAAAGCTAACACTACTCGTGCAACTACCATTACCAATTTTACCTACTACAAACATCAAAATTGCCTGTTACGTAAGGTTATAACAATCCCATAAAATACTAATAATATATACGATGGGTCTGGCAAATTAAAAAAAAAAAATGTGGGGCAGCAGTAAAGATGACAAAGCGTAAGAATGCTGCACTATGTGACAGAAGTTCATAATTAGGGTAGAAAACAAATAGGCTATAGTGCCAAGCTAAATCTGCACTGGGGCCAGGCTCTAAGCCTGTTTACAGTAAATACAGAAATGCGTAAATATAAAGGGAGAATGACTAGGAACACAAATTTACTTATTTATTTTGTGACAATCATGATATTGGATTTTATATATTGCATTATATTATATCATATTATTATATAATATATATATATATACTATATATGATATAATATATATATATATATATATATATATATATATTATATTATAGATATATTATGATATTTATATAATTATATATGTATAATATATTTATATATATATAATATAGGTATATATATATTAGTATATATATATATATATATATATATATTATATATATATATATATCATATATAGTATGTATATAGTAATATATATATATATATATATATATATAGGATTTATATATATAACTATATATATATATATATATAGTATAGTTATATATATATATATACTAGTATAGTATATATATATATATATATATTATGATATATATATATTATATCATAATCAGTATATATACTATATATATAATATATGTATATATGATAAATACAGGGTGCGGCAGAACCAATTGAGCAGTTTTGGGGGTTCACTGTTGGGGGTGAGTCGGGGGAGGCAGATGCTCGTGGTCTCGTTTTCTTCCGCCGACATTCCCATTTTAGTATTGAACATGGTGTGTGAACGGGAGTGCATCGTGGCTTTGCCCTGCGGCACTTTATGAAAACAAACATTCTTTTGATTCGGAACGCAAAGAGCTTTTCCGCGACCGGTTCAACATTCGCGTAATGTCGCCTTCCTCAAGTGCGAACACAATTCGGTGCTGGGTTAGACATTAGAGTCATCCTGGTAGTACACTACGAACAGATACACATAGCCGCGCAGATCTATCAGAACACCAGAAATTGTGGAGGGCGAGTAAGAGCAGCGGTAGTACAGTCGCTTCGACGTTCTGCTGTTGCTT
The DNA here is from genome assembly GCA_015478945.1 of Trachelipus rathkii. Lineage (NCBI taxonomy): Eukaryota > Metazoa > Arthropoda > Malacostraca > Isopoda > Trachelipodidae > Trachelipus > Trachelipus rathkii. The sequence continues at coordinate 68,034 of JABUQX010043187.1, forward strand.
TGGAAATCATCCGACGCGAAGCGAGTGACCGAAGGATTCTGCATATGGATTTACATTTCCATCCATATAAAAATGATGGCTCAGGAATTGAAGCAAACAGATTATGTAAACCACCGAGATCTTTGTTCGCAAATGCTTGCACAAACCCCTCCCGAGGCAGCGTTCTTCAGTAGCGACGAGGCACATTTTTTCAACCTGTGTGGGGACTGTCAACTAACAAAATTTTCCGTTACTGGGCAATTAAATAACCCGCCGAGCTTATCCAGGAAGGCCACTATATCCCCTAACTAACGGTAATGGTGTGCCGTATCACGGTTTGGTGTTATAGGCCCAAACTTCTTTGAGGAGGAAGGAGTGACTGTGACCGTAAATTCCCGAACGTGCTGTCAGAGCATGGCTGAACCACTTTCCTGCGAATCCACCAAATGGAAGAGATGTTTGGAGCGATTTGGGTTGGGGACTTGTAAGTCCAACAAGATTGGGCTACAGCTCACACAGCCCCGAAACTCATTCACTGTTTTGGGAAGAATGTTTCCCGGACGTCTGGTCTCTCTGAGGGGTGATGTGGGGTGGCCTGCACGGTCACCTGATTTGAGCATTTGCGATTTCTTTCTGTGGGGATATCTGAAAGAAAGGTTGTTTAAAAGTCGCTTCTCACACCCTACCCATGAGGTAAGGGAGCGAAATTGTTGAAGAAGTCCGCGCAAATACCTCGCTATTAGGTGTGTGACGTGCTGTTCAAAAAATCAAAACCTTAAGAAGAACGGCTCCATCAGTGTGTTGCTAATAATAGGGGCCTATCTTGAGGACATTTTTTCAGAACTTAAAGGCTAAATGGGTAAGAACTGCAACCTCGAGTACTATAACATGTCAATCTCTATGTACTTCCCATTACATTTTTATAAACTTCAAATTGTCTGGTTCTGCCGCAATATATATACTAATATATATATATATATATATTATATAATATATATATATATTTATTAATATTAATATATAATATATAATATATATATATATTATTTATATATATATATATATAATATATATACTATTAGTAAGCCTTCATTCTTTAACTGATAGCAAGCGCCCATCACAAAACTGGCATAGTGCATTGTAAATGGAATGTTTTGCTTTTACACAATTTGCCACTTTATACAAGCTACTGCTACACGTACAACGAAAGTTCTTTGCACAGCATCAGCCTTGCTGCACGCAGACATGTCCAGAGTGGTTGCATACACTGTATCATTCTTAACCCAACCCCACTCTGTAGCATCTGGAAGGACTGGATTGAGAACGGTGATTGATCCCCAAACATGCCCTCCTTGATATGCAGCTCTTTTGGCGTGTTGCAGTAAAGCGCCTTGAGTTGGAGATATACCTTCAATAGCACGATTCTTGGGTGTGAATAAGTACTTCCTAGCTGCATTAACTCTTTCCGTTGTACTTGTTCTATCATGGAGAAGTACCACGTAGCTCTCCTACGGGGTATGGAACGTCTCCCCCTCCTCTGTTTCCCGTCGGTTTCGAGCCCACCCCCCCGCCCGTTCGACTAGGCACACGCGCAATTGCCGCCATTGCCATGGGGTTTAAATCAGTCGTATGTGGTTCGGGTCTTGCAAAGCGCAGAGCCTCCATGCATACCACCTACAGAAAGTACAAGGACTTGGGCCAAACGACTTCGCACCCCGTGTGCGATTTGACCGGTGGTTTCTGCAACGGAGCATCGATAATCCTGCTTTTTCTGCACATGTCTTGTTTTACCGATCGAGGCGTGCTTCACCCGTGATGGCTACTTCAACAGCTAAGAAACAGCCACATATGGGAGACGGACAATCCGCACGCAATGTTCATCAGAGTTCACCAGGCGAAATTTACCGTAAACATCTGGGGTAGAATTCTTGGGATTATCTGATGGGACCTGTCATCATTCCACACCGTTTGGATGGAGCTGCGTACCTGCAACTACTCCAGAACACGCCTCCGCAGCTCATGGACGACCAATAACCCCCTTGCGCACCCGCAAGAGCTTTGTGGTTCCAACACTGATGGCGCTCCGCAACACTTCACCACCAAGTACGGCGCATCTGAACAGGTCTCACTGACCAAATGGATTAGGGAGAGGGGAAACCTGTTGCGTGGACCTGCTAGATCGCCCGACCTCACGCCCTAGATTATTTTCTTTGGGGGCATCTGAAGAGTGTTGTGTACATTAAC
>JABUQX010043188.1:0-10000 GCA_015478945.1 Trachelipus rathkii
GGAAGAAAAATTGAAGGTAGCTTGTGAGTAAGCAGGGTCGAAAAAGGAAAAAAGTGAGTTTATTTTGGAGGAACAATTCCCGTGATTAAACGTAAGTAGTTGAATTTTCTTATGGTAAGTTTTATCTGTGTTAAAAGTTTCCTTTGGAAAATTTTTTTAATTATAAAATGTTTGTATTAAAGGGGAACTAATCCTGGAACGTGAAAAGTGATTGCTGGATCTAAGAGACTAGGAAATTATTTGTCAAGAAATTTGGATACAAAGAAAACGTTGCCTAATCGAGCAAGAAGATAGAAGTATACTATAAAACAGGAAGACTTTCTCAAACCACGAAGTTGGAGCTAGTGGTTGAATTGGAATGATTATACAGTATATGTTAGCAAACATTCGTGAGTAGCCGAAAGTTTGTGTAAAATTTGAAACTAAGTGCTTTTAATTATTTTTTTTGCTATAACGTGATTTTGCTAATTTGTCAGAATATACTATTTGTTCTGGATATTTTAAAAAACATTAATTAATGAAATAGGACCATATCTAATGTGTGTAGAAAGTGAAATGATATTTAAGTTTAATTGTCTCAAACATTATTTACTTCTGCAAACTTTAAATGACAGAGTTACCTTTTGAGAGTAGTCATAAAAGCGTGAGAGTATGTAAACCCGTACGCAGTGTCTTAATACATTCTTTGAGGGTTCCAGTTTATTCCCACTGACTATCGGAGAAGTTATGGACGTATTCCGGCAGCCATCTGACATGGTATATTTTCTGGGTTCTCTTTGTAGTTTCTCCGATGGGCAGCACTAAGCTTTTATTCGTAGGCAGATAAGTAATGGTTATTCAAGCACATATTTATCTCATATATCCATCTTGTCTCTTTGATCTAAGATTATATTTGACCATTCTTTTCAAGCTTTCGATTGCTTTAGTTAAAGCTTATCCATTAATTTTGTGGATGTGCTTGCTTTGACCATTTGTCTAACCTTGCTTATAAGATTGCTGTGTGAGTATTGTGAGAAGACAATGACGCACTGCTAACATAAAAGAAACTACCACACCTCATGTGTGGCTAATATGCTAACGTCTCATTACGGAACATCCCGTCACTTACATAGTTTAATCATTAGATTCATACCTGAAAGCTATTACTTTTAATCTTTTACATTTTGTAACACACATCAACAGTGCAAAATTCAGAAAATTTACATAATTAAAGTAAAAAATCCTAATATCAATTTCGTTTAAACTGATAATCCATATTTAATCTCATTACAATCAGACACATAAAACCTATTAGTTTTATACTTTATTGCGTTATATCCGTTATCTAAGCTATTTACTTTTATATCCTCTTATTTATTTCGAAATCTTTTAAAACAATACAATAACAAGTTCTTGGATGTTATGCAGCTGAAATGTTGCGAATTTACTGTATCTCTTAATCATGCTATAACGTTCATAGTAATATTTGCTATTTATCAACGTCACCTATTTCTATATATTAATATATTTGCAAAATAATTATTATTAACTTTGCCTCTGGAAGCATAAGCATTTTTTCTTTTAAATAGCACGAAGCCATCACCTCTAAGCGAAATTTTTTATAATTTTTATTCTTTCGAGGGGGTATGGTTGTTCCCTCATATACATTTAAATATTTATCTTCTTTCTTAAATAATATTTACCATGGGCCAAGGGAGAACCCCACACTATAGACGAGATTTTACATCATTAAGAGGGTATTCCTAACCTAAAGAGTGCTTCCCGTGAAGCTCGAGGGTAGAATATTCTGACTGTGACGACTTCTTTCAATAAGGTTAATTATTAATTTATATTCTATTAATATCATATTATATAAAGGGGAGCGGTTAGTGATAGTATGGCACTTTCTTTTCGACAGCGCCATCTTCTGCACTAGACTCTAAACTTTTTCATTGTTCGGGGTTGGGAGATAGGTTCGTTCAACGGATCAACCTTATCCGAGACGGAGCCACACGTCTATCGGGAGGAAAGAAGTGATGATTATTATCGATATAATATATGCTGATCTATGGTATGTGTATCCTTATTGAGGTTATGGCCGGTGCCTATTAGTACACTGACTATACGGCCTCAATTTATATAATAATATATATATATATATTAAAAGAATCGCTTCAATACACTGATTGACTTTCTTAAAGAATAATAATATTATATATATATATTATATATATCTATATAGATAGTAATAATATTATTAATATACTATTAATAACTAACTTATATTTGATATTCTATATAATTAATATATACTATATTAATATATTAGAGTTCCCGAAACAGAAAATAATTATATATATACAGTTTTTATTCAATGCAAAAATTCAAAAAAAATGTAAATAAAAATCCTTATCATCAGATCTGAAACATTCTAAATCTATCAAATCACTATAGATATGTTTTTATATCTTATTATTTTAAAAAAATTTATTTTCTATATATAATTATATTATTCTATATTATATTATATATTATCCTTCTTTCCTGCACTATTTTACTTATATTTATTAATATATTATATTTAATATAACTATTCAATATTATTTATATATCATATATATATTTATATATTTTATATAACTTTAATATACTATTATTTCTATACTATTATTATATGTAGTTTTGGGGATTGAGAGTTATTAGTTAATGGATGGTAAGGTACATGGGTAGGCGTGAGTAAAAGTTGAGCCATTGAGTATAATTATGCAGGTATAATGAATGATGAAATTACTATGAAATTCGATTCCATCCAGAGTCGGAGGGAAGATTGAAGTGATGTTGGTATCTGTGTATCTAGTTTGTTGTTTACTTATAGTTCCGTTTATCTTTGGAGGTGCCTATATTGTTTTCCCAAGGGACTTTTGTGATGCTGTAGAGCGGTTATATTTATGTCTACTTTCCTTCCTTGTATCCATTATGTTGTGTAAGGCGTATGCTATACCATCGATGTACATTGTAGTAGATTCTTACATATCGTCGTGGCTGCATTATAAGGCCTCTATTGAGTGTTGCTATGGGATAGTGCTTATCCTTTCTGCTTTCCTTCTTTGCGTATTTCTTCTTCTTCTTCTTTTCTGGTGACTAAAGACCGTGTCGTCTTCTGATGAACTGATGTCCTCTGTACTTGGTATGCGTTGAATGATATCAAGGTGCGTTTATGTGCATGTGGTAGCGGATGTTGTCGGTACTTTCAATTCCTTACATTCGCTAATCTTACAAATTGATTCGAGAAAATGAGGCCTTGAATGTAAGAAAGCATATAATATTGTATATTTACAGGTTTTATGGCATTGCAACAGGCGTAGCGATAGTAGTTATATAGGTGAAGCTGTTATGGCTAGGTGTTAGTGGATATTATGGTTCCTTCGTTGTTGTTGGTAGGTTTCCTCTTTCTGAATGGAACAAAGTATGCTATTTTTGCATCGTATAGTCCGTATAGCCGTGTGTAAGATATCAATTGCGTGTCAATGTGTTTGACTTCTTCTCATAGAGATTTTAGGATTAATAAGCGGAGATAATGACTAGGAAGTTGATGTATATGATCTCCTTGGATTATATCAAATATTTGTATCATGGAACATTGGGTTTATAGACTAGATTGAGATTGGGGATGGACTAGGATAGTGTTAAGAATATGGTGAGAACTAGGTAAGATTGAGTGGAGAGGTGCCCTACCCTATATATCTATACTCAAATTGCGGCATGATTTAGGTTTCTGTGTGCGCGAATCTGTAAGAGAGTTTGAAGCAGCAGTATGATAGAGAAGGGAATTTGGCAGGTTTTCTAGTGTTGTGAAAGGAGGATCATAGTGCTTGAAATAGTTAACGGGGATAATGCTAATATGGTTATGGTTACGTTGAGTGAACGTAGCACACCACCTTCAGTCGTGAAGTTATAGTAGATGGTGAGCAGCTGGAACAAGTGTCTGAAGTTTAAATATTTAGGAGTGTATTAATGTTGGATGAAAAGGGCAAACGGACGAATGCAGAGTGCTAGATAGTTTAGCTAAAGTTGTAGAATGGCAGGATAAGGTAATGGACTGGTTTGGGCATATTTAAATTTTCGTTTGGTGAATGCAAAGGGACTAAGTCTTGAGATGGCTAGTAGTACTTTACTGAGAGTGTATGTTGTTACCCTACTGTTGTTACTTGTTATGGTAGTAGAACTTATGTCTGGAATAAGAGTATAGATCTTTAAAGTCAATGTGTTCAGATGGACAGATCTTAGGGGCATGGGGTGTGTTAGGTTGTGAGAAGAATTGATAAAGAGAGGAATGTACGTATTAGAGAGTGGTGTGGTGTGAAGAAGGAGGTAAAGAATGGAGCTACAGTTAATAAATGAAAGTATGTTAACGATGATGTTATGGTCATAGTGGAAAGGAATGAATGAATAAGTAAGACTATTGGTTATAACGCGGATTGTCATAAAGGTGGTGAGTGTGTTGGAGTCAACCGACCTGGCTGGGAGCCGAATAGAGAAAGTAGGATGAGTCGGTGAACGACATAAGTCTGAAGGAGAAAGAAATGATGAGTTTTGGGTGCAGAGCGTAGTAATAAACGGTTGCATGATTCTTTAAGGAGAGAATGGCGGGGTTTTGTTATGGGGGCATGGTATGTTGGCCATTCAACCCCTGGGCCAGGTGAGAATGAAACGCTTACATTTGACGATTTAAAACCATAGTGAGGGTCCGTCGCGGTCCCATGATGCTTACATAAGGGTGATTTTCTTGTCTGTGGGCACGTAGCTCTCCCATTTAAATTAAATATGGTACAGAGGGGCTCGCCGGTAAGCGCTTGGGCTGTTACTTTCCGACGTTTGTCATGTTCTACTGCTTTACTACTGCTTTCTTTTTCCGATGCTTGTACACACCACTATACCCCCTTACCCACATCTGGGCAAAGACGGAAGAGTGAAGAAAGAAAGAAAGAACAGAAATGATTATATACTCTTTATACTTACTATATATACCTCTATACTCCTCCTACTATATACTATAATTAAATTTAATTAATGGTATACATTATCTGAGAGCGTTGCTGCACGGATAAGCGCTGGCTTTACTTTTCGACACTATTGTTCCATATCTCCTAACTACTTTTCTTAAATTCCGCAGTGCTTGTAGCGTACCCTTATTCTCTCCTCGCATCTGGTGGAAAAAGACGTGATAGCTAAAGAAAGATAGAATATATACTACTTAATTTTAATACTATCCTCCCCAACTCCTCATCCGACTCTATACTATATAATATACCCTTTTTCATAAAATCTACATACATCTTATTATATCACTTATATATTCTTCTCTATTATCATTTATATTAACTATCTTACTTAATCCTTATTATCTCTATTACACATTAATTCATTATAATACACTTAATTACTCATAACTTCATATTATTTATATAGTTTTCATCTTATTACTTACTTAGTTAACTTATAGCTAAATTCATTATCATAATCAATCAGGAAAAAATTATAATGAAACTTACAGGAAGTCCACATCCCACCATAATATGTCAAAATTGCAACATTCCATAATACTGGGGCAGAACAAGTAGGCTTACTTGACCATATCCAAAGATGAATTATATTCATCTGATAATTGGCCATTATCACTCTATAATCTACACAAAGTGATGTCAAAATTCGCGACGTCGTACTCAAACAAGGACTTACTGTTAAGTAAACACAGCGCATTTACTAAGGTATAATTATTTAACATATGGTATACTACCTATATATATATACAGGGTGTTACATACCATTGGCTGTGATTTAAAAATGAAATTCTGTGATAGAATATGAGAGTAATATATTTGGCAATAACAATAACTTTCTATGAACATTTTAGAACCATCTGCAACATCCATAAATAGTTAATAAGCTCGTTTAAAACTTCAATGCAGGAGGCCACACAACCCTGCAAATGGTGCAGTGTAACAATATAAGACGACACTAACTCATGATGTTGTGTTATATTCAGATGTTCAACTATAGATAACAAAATAATATACATAATAAATATTTATTTAAAATATATAATATTTAAATAATAATAATAATAACAATCGAAAACTATAATAATAAAAATAATATACATCATATATATAATATTAATAATATATAACATAGAATTAATAAATATTTAATATTAATTATATCATTTATAAAATAAATCTTTAATTTAATATAGATATTACTACACTACCTTACCACTAGAAAGCTTCACGCGGACGCGACGGAACTCCTCATCTGGACATAATTTCGTCAAATCGTGTATAGGCATGGTTCATCCCCGGACCTACAATGGAGTATGAATGACTACTAACCTTGATTAAATGGCGCTGACTCATATTCCCTTCAACAAAACCACCGCCCATACTTATCACTCCTAAATTATATAGTTACCTTTCGTTTATACTTCTAAAAATAACTTAAAATGTTAAAGAAACACAAAAGGTTAATATAATTTATAGCTCTACCCTATTTACCTATTTATCTACAAGATCTTTACTGTATTCTAGGCTTTATAGAGTAAAATTCTAGACTAGACTCAACAGACTTTAAGAAAAATGCATTTCTTTTATTACATTTGACAAACCAAAAATCTCAAACTTTACACTTTCATTGCTATATTCTCTCATTTACCCTTTTTTTACATCACAACTCTCTAATTATATAGCTTTCAATCTATCATTATTATCAAATTCTATTCTCAAACCTAAATACACTCCTAAGATTTAGTTCTTATATACACTATCTGAATACATAACACTATATGGGATAACTTTAGATCTTTACCTCTTATTACATCCAGCCAATTAAGTCTACACTATCTATACATTAAATACCATCGGTACAATCATCACCTCATGTAGGTTCCTCCTTGCTCACATACTCATAGACATATTATTCCTTTACATCCACTAACAGATTTAAATTCCCAGCCAAGTATCCTGCCATTCACAATGATCCTACATTACACTTCTGCATCATCCGTTCCCTTTTCATCAACATCAATATTCCTATAATATTTAAACTTAACACACCTCTGTAACAGACTGCTAACACATTCCTACTACTTCAACTTTCTACTCCACAGAGGAAATGTCCTCAACTCTACAATAATATTCTCACCTTCTCCTCTCTATCTACGTTACCTTTTCAATACCCACTCCTTTTTACAAACACCTAACAAGATCTCTGCTTACACCAACTTCCTCTCAAACTCCTCTATTCAAGTAATTCTGGCAAACAAACAAAATCATCACTAATTAACCTATTTCTCATACTAAGGTAGAACAGGAACATCCTGCATGACTCTCATTCCATTATATCCATATTATAACATTTTCTATCTACTTACAACCAACACAATCATCTAATCTTCTTTCATAAACTACCTTCATCTATATACAATAGAATAACCAAAGGGACAATATAATCACTTCATCCTCTTTGTTATTTCACCGCTAATTAACTATTTATTAAACATTTCATTATTATTCGACTATTCATTTATATTTTCATCAGCGCTTTACTATCGTCCATAGAATAATCCTAATATTGATTCCATTAGAAGCCTAATTCCATACCATAACACCATATATCAATCACCACCTGATCCACAGAGCTTCACTTTATTTCCAATCATAATACTTGCCTAGTTAGCAAATTTTAATTTTAAATCCATAACTCATGGTTATAATTTTTTTCATATTTATTATTAATTTTTCTTTTATTTTCCTCATATGCATTAGTATCAATATTGTAATATTATTATTTTATTTTAATTATTATATTTTATTATCTTATTTATAGAAGATTATTTTATGATTCCATTAACTTGCATATTCATCTATCTAAATTATATACATTATTATTATTAAAGCGTCACCTTTGACCAATATGGGAGCTATTTTTCTTATAATTTAATTTATAAATTATTAATAATTAAGATTATTATAATAATTTATATTAATTTATAATTTATTATTTATATCAATATAATTTAATTATTTACATATATATTTTAATATATAAGAATAATTATATAATAACAATAATAATAATAATAATAAAAATAATAGGAAAAATTCCTAGCCAGAAACATGTTTCTAGCATTTGTTAAATCATACCATATTGCTTTCGTGCTTGGCTAGCTTCCAAAACTTATTCTCATTGAAAAAAGGCAGAATTTTGTTTTCTAGTTCCGTTTTCTTATCGCTTAACTTGGATTTACCCTCCAAAAGAAGACAAAAGTCTTGAACGATCAATATAAATGACGAATATTTATTGTTCAGAGAATCCATTACGGTTGAGTTGTTCTAAAAAAAAAAAAGATACCAATGTAGCTTGAAAAATAAAATTTTGAGAATTTTAGTATTAATGAGCCAATGTGAAAATAATATCCCAATTTCAATTAGAAAAAAAAATAGTCAATTCTTTCTGATTTCTATTCCTCTAATGATGCTAATATAGCTTCCAATTCAGATTCTAATTCAAACAAAAATTCCCTTTTCAATTTTGTTACTGTCTCATTGTATTTCCTACTATATTTCACTAATAAATCAACCACACTCAATGTCCTGGTATTCCTACAGCAAAATTTAACATACAAACTTACTGTAATGATAACTCCTGTATCTTACTTACTTTGGATCTGACATTGTTTGTGATGATTGAATGAAAAGATTGTCAAATATTGTATCAATTATTTCCTTACTAACATTCTCTTACTTAATGTGTATTTAAATCCTTAAAATATTATTTGAACTTTTTATTTTTCTTCTTAAGGGACATTTTCTTTCTTAATTATCCGAAATATAAGCACATCTAAAAATTAGGTTATATATTATGTTTTATTAATTATTTCCTTATATTTTAATAATTCTTTTATGTTCTTTTGTTATTAACATTGGATATATATATTATTCTTTTATAATTAATTTATATATTATTTTTTTTATATTATATTATTAATATATAATTATTAATTATATTATCCTTAAAATATTATTTATATTATTAATTTCTTCATAAAGAAATTCTCTGTATTAATTGTATTTAAATTGTTTTTTATTAATTTTTGTTATTTTTGTTTTATTAAAATATAAGTATATATACCTTTTTATATTCATTCATTGAACTACAAAGTTTTACTATAATCTATTGGAATTTACATTTTTTTTAAATTTAGTTATTATGATACGTTATAGATAAGGCTAATAAATTTTAATTTATTATTAGTTATTTCTTAAGTATATATATATAGTTTAGTTATCCTAAGAAAAACAATTTTCTCTCTATTTATTTCGAATTTCTATTAATACTATATTGAATATAATATGGATAATATCATATATATAAATAGAAGACATAAATAAATAAAATAAATTTGATTTGATTTTATTAATATTATATAATAAATAAAGTTATACATTATACATTTACATGTTTGAATTATATTATAAATTTAACAAACGTGGTATTTTATGTTTGTTTTATTGTTATAAATGTATGCTGTAGTAATTAATACGGTTTTAGATTATCCTGTCTATGCTCGCCCTAGCTGATTCCTGTTTTTGTTTTATGATTTTATTATAATATTTTTCGGCAGCCAGACATATGTTTGTGACCATGTATTAAATAATTATTATTCTGTATTTTTTTTTAAATGCCCTAATATTTAACTAAATAACCAACTAACTCCGGTATTTTTTCCTATATAAACGGTCAATTTTACTGTCATTCTATATTCTTTCAGAGACTGTCAATAAAACAGGTAACACTATAATGTTTACGGTTTTAACTATATTTTGTAATAATTTATAAATTTTATTTAAATATGTAATTTTTTCATTTTTTATTATTTAATTGCTATGCTGTGCACATTTAGTTATCAACATGCTACTGCTATTATTATTATTAAAAATTTTTCTTCATTATTATTATTATA
>JABUQX010043188.1:17500-22500 GCA_015478945.1 Trachelipus rathkii
TAATCCGATACTATATTGCGTCGAACCCAGTCGCCAGCTGTAACGGGTGATAACACGTTGAAGAGCCTAACTGATGAACTAACGGGAGGCTTTGAAACCCTCCAGCTTCGCTATCCGCGGCAGTTGCAGAGGTTGCTGTAATCGGATTCAGGAATGAGATTATAGAAAATTTTGACGATGACGATTATAGTAAATTTGACAATGATGATGATTAATTGAAAAGTATATTTTATAAAAATTTCTCTCTCTACCTCTCTCTCTTTATCTTTTCGATTTTGCATTTTTGCTTACGAACGTAAATGCTCGAGTTTGCGCTCATTTTTGTCAAGCAGCTCAAATCGTAAAAAAATGCTCATCAAACATAAAGAATTTCCTTAATTCTGTAAGGTTACTATTTTCCTCTTTTGCTAATTGAGTGTGCTCTTATGATTATATATATATATATATATATATATATATATATATATATATATATATATATATATATATATATATATATGCCTACTATATATATATATATATATATATTAGTGATACGGTAACATCCGCATCCGCTTGAACATCCACACAGTATTAAAGATCTGCATCCGTGCTTTGCCCTGCGGATGTGAGTGAATTAATGATACTGAATTTGATAAAAAAATTTATAATAAAGCAATAAATGAATCTAGGTCTGAAACTTTAAATGAGAGACATGGGACTCGACTCAGCTGTGTAATGACTCATGATCTACGCAGCATGTTCATAAAAATTTTGAATCAACAGAATCTAGCTTCTGGCATCTCCGATGAAATACCATTAATATGAATGTTAAGGAAACATTTAGAACCATCTTCAAATGAAAATGATGATGGTTTAAAAAAAAAATGAATGATGAAATAAAACTAGAGGTAGAAAAACGCTTTGGCTGTGGAAATTAATGACATTCAAACTATTGCAACTTACTTAGATCCCGTTATAAAAGGAAGTTTTGCCTTTTCCATAATAGAACAATTGTTAACTTTGATTTGCAGTTGAAAAACTTCAATCCAATTTTACAGATCTATCAATTCGCCACCCATTAAAAGGAAAAAACCGAAATCTACAAAACCAACACCTCCTAGAAGTAAATCAATAATTTCTACAGTCCAGTAGTAATGAAGAAACACACGCATTACCAAAAGATGTAATGCAAATGATTTTAAACTATCACCAAGAAAAATGACTAGATACAAATAATGATCCTATCAGTTGGTGGAAGTTAGCAAAATATTTACTAAGAGGTGTACCGAGGTTTCGATTGTGGCGGGTGACATTTTTCGGTTCCAGTTCGGCCCGAATTTTCAAAACTAGGCGGAGCAAATAATACCTGATAATTTAAAAATTTGCTGGAAGGGATTTATTTTCCATAGCCCATCTTTTAACAAAATATAATGGTAGCCTTGTGTAGTATTCATACTAGGGATGTACCAATACCAGAAAAGAGGCCGATACCGATACTCTATTTTTTTAGGTGCTGATACCGATACGATACTTTGATTAATATAATAAATACACAGTAATAAGATAGAACATTTGTATACTGCTAGGCAACTCAGGATTGGATTCCCTGTACAACAAATACGTTGTCATTTATTTCACATTTGGTTGTGCCCAAGTATATTTATTTTATAAATTAAAATAGTATCTTAAAGGAATAATAAGTGCAATAGAATATTAGTAACTTTTTTATGTTTGTGTTTATTAAAAAAATATTACATTTCCATTTTTCAGTAAGTATTAACAAGTTTAGCTATTATCATGTTTTAACATTATTACAATTTACAAGAAGATTCTTTAGCAGCTACAATATAAAGAATAAAAATCATGAAAAAAGAGACCTCAATTAATTACCTGAAAATATAAAATAAAAAAACGCTATTATTCAAACATGACATAATAATAATATACTCCTTTAAGATAAAGATATATATCATTCAATACTCAAATTCAAAAATTCTCAAATTGTGATGCAAAAACATTAAGCTTTCACTAGTATTTAGCGAGAGCCTGTTTCTTTTTGGGGTGTTTACATTCCCACCTACACTAAAAATACTCTCGCTCTCAACTGATGAGGGAGGAACTGATAAATATTTGCTTGATAATAATGGAAACCTTGGCCCATTTTCATGCCACCACATGAAAGAGTTCTCTTCTGGCCAGAGCAGCATCTCGATGTTTCGTAGGAGAACACATCATCTCTCTTTCTGAATTACCATTTGAATTATCTTTGCTCATTGATGACTGTCTCTTCAGTTTTCGATGAGGTTTGTAGTCTGATTTCTTTGAAGGTGAATGAGATCTCAATATCAATTTCGGCCATGAACTTATCGAGGTCTAACATATCCAAATCCTCTTCATCTTCAGTAGTTTATTTGGTGAAAAGCCACCATCATCACTATAATACTGTTACCAGGGGTTCGGAGCAACCTCGCCTTGAGCGCGTGCTAACGCACGCGCAGGGGCTCACGCCCCGATAAATAAACATTTTTACTGCAAAATTTTGACAATAAAACCATGAGGACAAAGTGGGACAAAATCGGCTGATAAAAAGGCAACTTTAAAATTAATAGGTTATAGATAATTTAATGAAAAGTCGCAGCGCGAAATTTGTTTTCTTATGGAAAAAAACTTTTTAAAATTTATTATTACGCCTATTTAAAAATTAGAGCGCGCGAGAAACGAAATAATTATTCTTGTATTTGTTGATCTTATATCAGTATTAAAAAATGTCGAATATCTGTCTATTACTTTAAAATAGTAAATTTTGTAATATAATATGAAAAACAATAATAAGTAAATTAGTAGCATGGTGCGATATTAGTTTTTCGTTTTGAAAATTTTAGGGGGCGGTGTAAACAAATATTAATGCGAGCGCGTTTTCCCGCGGAATCAAACCGTGACTCGTTTACGCGTCGACCAGAATAAATCGTACGTTTTTTTTATTATCTATGTACTGTTATTAAATATTATTATCGTTGTATAACTTTACTGTATTTCGGTAGACATTTTTATACGGTAAAAAACTTCCGAATAAATGATTTCACCCTTTGATAATTTTTTTTTAGCCCAGATATCAATTTAGTTAAATATAAACAAACTGAAGGAAGCACCTTTAAATAATGTGTTTAGGATATGATTTATTTTTAAGGGTGACAGGGCATATACATAATCAGTGTCCTTTAAAATATGAGGATATTGTGGATTAGCTGTATAGTTTATTATTTTGGTTCCGCGTTTCACAGGGTTGGAAGTAAATTGGAGATTGAGACGTGGTATATATAACCGGTCAAGCAGTTTTGCTGTGACGAATTTAGAGTTGTTACCGATATTTTCCACCACGTTATGAGTCACTGCAAACTATATATTTAGAATTTCTTATGTTTTTCAGCAAATCTGAATATATAAGTTGAGAAATTAAGATCCAAACGGGTATGCACTTCTCATACTCATTACTTTACTGATTGGCTTCCAAAAATTCCAGTATTTATATTGAATATTTCAGTTACTGGCTGTACCTATATGCAGTTCATACACTGTGAATTAGAATTGGTCTATTAATATCCTTCTACCCCTAGCAGTCATTATGCATATACTATGCCAATTAATATACTCACTATGAAATATATCAGGCATAAACATTATCCGTTTTTATTGCAATTCAATCTCACTTTACTTACTTCACTATGACTATTATGATTTAGTATAGGTTTAATGTCATTAATTAAGAACGTGAAAATTGTATAGGCTTATATCACTTTGAGGCGAAACGCTTTATCTGTTGAGAACCTATATTGATTTATATTTTTCATGAATATCACATATGGTGATTTAATCGAGCCTATATATATACCATACTTATCTCTATATCTAGCAAGGTCCCACATTCTGAGATATATATGCATCGCAGTCGTAAGCGCTTGGTAGGGTTTTGGCGGCGGCTGGTGCTAATCAGCTACTGACTCGTGTGTGGGCATAGTTGCACAGGATGAGCTTCTAAAAGGTATTTGCAGTGAGGTCTTTATGCATTCAAGCATCCTCATTAGAGAAATCCCTATTGCCAGTCATCACAGTGCAAAAGTGTAGATGTGTCGCCTGGCAAAGCTTTACATTTATAAGTTAAGCATTGTCCGCACCTGTATTCAGTGCATTCGGATTGTAAATGATTAATTAAATGGTCAGTGAAGCTATAACATAGATGACAAAAAACTGGACCCGCTATATTCCTAGGAGCTACGCTGCCTAGAGCTATCTTGATTGAATCTCCTGGAAAAGGATAATAATAATGGGTTTCTTCTGGATCATAGCCTATTACAAAAAGAGGTAAGTCCCTATTCTGTTCGTGGGGTTTAAACACTATCTCGAGTTTGCCGTCCTTATCTTTGGCAAAAACAAATATCCTACATTCTAATGTTTCCTCTATTACTGTAAAATCGTCTGCCTTTAGTGGTACTTCATAAGTCAACCCGCATTGTTTTGCGATCTCTATACCTATTTCATGTAGATCGTTAGGGAAAAATTTTTTTATTTTAGGCGCAGCTTGGCCTGTAGGCTTTTTAGGTACATGAGTATGAAGTTTATAACAGGCCAGCTATATGCCCCGCCCAGAAAATACCTTGGGAAAACATCGCTAACAAACTGGATTGATATAGTCTGACTACACTTTTCATGAGTATATGTTTATGTACACCCAAGAGTCGTAACTTTATTGACGTGGAGGGTGTATAAGTTTACCAGGAAGAGAGGGGTCAAAAACGTTTGGTTGAGAGAAAGTTTAACCATTACCCTCACGTTCCGGATTGTTAGACATATCTAGAGAGAACATTCGACAAAAATGAAATCAATAGATACACCAACTGGCTTGTATATTTGCATACCCAAACGCTTCACTCTAATGCCAGACAGGTCACGATAAATATTGAGCCAGAATTCGTTCGAGAAATTCATACTCAATGAGGATTCCGGTATAGGAAGTTATTGAC
>JABUQX010043188.1:27500-42500 GCA_015478945.1 Trachelipus rathkii
TTATGAATTAACTCCTATATGTACAATATCCTGTACGAAACATTAAACGAGAGAGAGAATATAAAACTCTTCGAGAGAGGAAGGTGTGTTCAGGATTTCAGAGAGGATTCTTTAGCATATTTTATATATATAAGATAGACTAATCCTCCTATATCACATCATTTATAATATATATTATGATATATATATATATATATATATATATATATATATATATATATATATATATAATATATATAATATATATATATATATATATATATAATATTACAGTAGTGAAAATAAATAAATTGGACTAAGTTATAATAATAAATTTATATTTGATTAGCCCCTCGGAGGAAAAAGTTTACGATAGTCTGGTCAATTATTGCGTAACTATTTTTTGTTTTATAATTAAAAATATATTAAATTATTTTTATTATAAATTTGAAAAGCTATGTATTATAACTTCAGGCTATGTTAATTATGAATAGTTATTTGGGAAGATTAATAAGGGCATGAGATTTTTGAAAAACTGAATTCCTTATTTATTTAAGAATCCCTTATTGCACCTTTTGGTGAAGAAGAGAAGTTCCTAGAACAGGAGCTGTAAGAATCATAGTTACATTGCATGCCTGCCAGACTTTGTGAAACAATATTCATTTACAATATTTTAAAAAACAAAATAATTCCTTTGCATAAAAGCGTATTATTTAAGGTTATATATATATATATATATAATATATATTATTATATACTAATTATATATATATAATATATATTATATACTATAATTATATATAATATATATATATATATACTATTATATACGTAATATATATATAGTGAAGATATTTGAAAATAATAATTGTTGCGGTCTATGCAGGTATGATATCATATATATAAATATTTGTAAAAAGTCTTTAAAAAACGTGTGTGAATAAAAAACGGCGTGTTTTCGTAAAAATATAATACTTGCCTTGAACTCTCATTGAATTGTTTCAAGTTAAAAATAATAATAATTACAACGTATAAAACGTATGCAAAAGTACACCGCTGAGCATTTGGCCTTGCTACTGAGTAGCGGTTCTTTGCGCGTGTTGCTTATATAGTCTACGAAATGGCGTTTCAGCTCGCTCAAAGCGCTTGCATTAGGACGAATTCGGCCGAGGTTGGAGAAATTGCGTACTGGAAAGCGGAATTTGAGTTTAAAAAACGCGACGATGGCGTGGACGTATGAAATTTGGCGATTCACCGCGCAAGTCGCCGACGAACCCGCCGATCGAATGAATTTTGTCGATTCATGAAGACCCGAGCGATGAAATAAATTAACAAAACGCAATATAAACAAAAAACGGGAACGTAACGAAAAACAACAAGGTTGCACATTAAAAAGGCTCATGACAGAACATGAACAAAATAAACTACACAAACTTAAAAATAACTAACTAACGTATCTGAAAAAAAAAAAAAAAAAAAAGAGGAGTGGTTGAATGACAAAATTAGGGTTCTCAAAAATGGACCGTAGAATACAAAAAGGTCAAATTACAAAAAATGGGGTTCTCAAAAATTAGGGGGGGCAAAATAGGGGGTGACACGTACGCCCGGTTGCTCCACATCCGGCTGGCACACACCTTCTTCGAAGGGGTGCCCAAAAATTACGGTGCCAAAAAAGCCTCAGGTAGGTTCCTGCTGGGCAGCTCTGCGGCGGCACATCGGTGTCCAAAATACTTATATACTTATATACTTATATATATATAATATATAATAATATATATACTATATATACATATATATTATATATATATTTTATATATTATAATATATATAATTATATTATATATTATATAATATATATATACTATCATATTATATATATATATTGATTTATATCTATTATATATATAATATTGATATATCTACTATATAATGTAATAATATATATATATACTATATATTATAATATTATATATAATATAATGTAATATATATATATAATATTAATATATATTAAATATATATATAATATTAATATATATATATAATATTATATATATATAATATTAATATATATATATATATATATAATATATATATATATATATATATATATAATTAAAAATTATATAAAAAAAAATAAGAAATAAATAAAATAAAAAAAATAAATAATAATAATAATAATAAATAATAATAATAATAATAATAATAATAATAATAATAATAATAATAATAATAATAATAATAAATAATAATAATAATAATAATAATAATAAAATATAATACAGTAATAACGATAATAATAATAATAATAATCAAAATAATAAAATAATAATAATAATAATAATAAATGATAATTAATAATCAATTTTTAACTAAATAATAATACTAATAATATAATTACTAAATAAAAATAATAATAATAATAATAATAATAATAATAAAAAACGGCATAAATTTTTCTTTAAAAAATCACAATTTATTAAAACTAGTATGTTTGTAAGACATATATGCAAAAAATAAGTTTTATTTTCATTTCGTCTAGAAGTTAGACAAGCTATCAACTTATTGAAAGAAAAAGGAGTGGAAAAAATAAAAGAATCTGAGACAAAATTTTTCTAACGTTTCATAGACTTTAATCAATATTTTTCCTTTATATAATAGAACATAATATCTTATTAAGAAATAATTTTTTGAATTGAAGGTAAAAATATTAACTTTGAAAAGATGTTTATTTTAAACATTTCACCCGACCAAATTTTATGTTGATACTATATATATATATATAGAATATATAGCTACTATGTTGTTATATATATATATATATATATATATATATATAATATTATAATATATATACTATATATATATTATATATATATATTGGAGAGAGGAGAGAGAGAGAGAGAGAGAGAGAGAGAGAGAGAGAGATGAGAGAAGAGAGGAGAGAGAGAAGAGAGAGTAGAGAGAGAATTTGGGTGAAATAATATGAGCATAGCTAAAGTTTTTTTATAAAAATATTTACTATTGTCACTAATTTACTTTCGGCACTCCTTCCTGATCTCCTCACTGATTCTATCTGGGACTCTACATACCAGTGGCGTAATAAAAGGAGATTATTACTATTTCTAACATATCAAATTGGTTAAGACCATGTCCAATTGGTTCAATATTACCCCGAAATGCTAGTTAAATAGATAATGATGACTGAGTTATATGACAATTTACAAATGATTGGATATTATTTTTATTTAAAATTTCATCACAAAAGTTCCAAGCTTGCACTAAACTTGGAAAACATATAAAATTTAATTATAAAATTGTGGAAAGGTTTGGTCATCAACATTCTTAAAATTCCACCACGTAGGATATATCATATCATATAGCACGATAGATCTGGCAAAAGCCATTTTTTTATTTTAAAAATATATTTATTTTTATTAAAGAAGGCTATCACTAACCCAAACTATCGAAGAACAATACGTTATTTCAATAAACAAAATATTAAAATTTTAATGCCATTTATTGGTTTGGGTATGTTTAATATGCTATTTAAACGACGCTAAATCGACGTTGCATTTTTGAGGACTATATTTACTAGATAGAAGAATTATTAATAAAGAGATAGCTATGCTGCTTTTCAAATTTATTAATCAATTTATATAACATTAATGACGCAATGAGCATGTTTTGTTTATTTAACAAAAGAATTTTGCAAGAAAGGGAATTGTAAATGTCTGTAAATATTTATAAAATATAATATAAATTATATATAATATAAGAAAGAAATTTCGAAAAAATATATTTTAAGAAAATATTGTTGAAATATTTTTGAAAGATATGATAATCATAAAATTAATATAAAGAAAACTACTTAAGTAAATATTCGCAAAGTTTAAATTTCACAGTTTTAGCATATCAACAAAATTATTTTTAACAAATCATTTAAAAGAATTAGAAGCTCTAGCAGACTGCAAGGAATTGACAAAACATAAATAGGCAACTTACAAGTTGCCAACGAATCAGCAGAAAGAGGATTAAAAATAATGCACAGAAATTAATATTAAATAAAATAACAAAGGATGAAGAATCATAAGCAATTTCTAATAAAGGTTAATTATTATTCGTTTAATGTAATAAGTTCCTTTAACATATATGAGTTATTCTAACATTATTAAATAAATTTCATTTAAAACAATTTCTTCAATGGTTTTTAGATTATATAAGAAAATACCTTGAAAACATCGGTTGGATTTTGCTGGCGGGATCTTTAAGGAAATAAATTTTCACTCCAAAATGCCCTTGAAAACTAATCAATAAAAAATTAATTTCATTTTCGGACTTAATTAATGGTTTGGTATCACTAACTTTGGCTCAAGTTGACATATGTATCTTACCAATTGAGTTCAATTCAAGCTTAAATTTTAGTAAATATTTTCTATTACATGTATGGGAAAAAAATGTAAGGTGGCACATATCAAAATTCAAAAATTCGAAAATAAATATACATCCCTAAATTATAATATATATATATAGTATATCTATAAAATATATATAATTATATATAGTATATATATATATATTAATATATATATATATATATATATATAATATTATATATATATATATATATATTATATATATGTTATATATAATATAATATATATTATATATAATATATAATATATATATATTTATATATATTTAATATATATATATATATATATATATATATATATTTATATATATATAATATATTATATATATATAATATATATATATATAATATATATATATTATATATAATTGTATAATATATATATATTATAATATATATTAATATAATATATATATATATATTATATATATATTATATATATATATATATATATTATACTATATATATATATATTATAATATTATATTATAATAATTATTGTATATATATATATAATATATCATGGCGCGGCTTTACGGGGGAAGCAAAGGAGGCCGGGCTTCCTCTAAAAATAAAAGCAACTAATGTAATAAAAAATTCAAAATCACTATTTATTACTATTAAAAATAATGTTTAAAATGTTTTACAAGAACGCTAATTTACATTAAGATCATTTATTCTCTTTCGAAACATTATTTTTCATAAGGATCATTGACTGGAGGAATTTTTGATTTGTGCTCCAAGAAGCATAATTATAACATGCTTTCAAAACACTGGATTGTCATGGCAACGTAAAGAAACCTTATTATTATTTTGTCTATTTTTGAGGATTTTTCACAAAGCCTCCTCTCGAAATTTGGCAAGAAATCCAATTTTTGTTAAAAATTAAATAAAAAAAAATTATTTAATCTATAATATATTATATATATAATATATATAATATATAGTATAATATATATAGTATATATATATATATATATAATATATATATATATATCTATATATATATATAATTATATATAATATTATAGTATATATATAGAGCGAATATATATATATATATATTATATATATAATATAATATATATGTTATATATATATATATATATATATATATATATATATATATATATATATATATATATATATATATAATATAAATATAGAATATATAATATATATATATTATATATAATATATATATATTATATATATATAATATGGAGTTGGCATTTCACTGAAGCAAAGTTTAGGCCTCGTGAATTGCAAATAAATTAAGTTTTGCATAACCTGGATCTTCCTACTGTGTGTGCATGCAAGCATATCAATTGTAACTATTCTTAGTTACTAATCACTAGTGAAAAATCAATATATAAAGCGTGCTATTGGCATAAATTATATTACTCAGGAAAATCACAAAAATTCAGGAAAATTATTGAAGCCGGAACAATTGTTAATTGATAGGACACAACTACTAACATGGATAATTTTACTAAAAAAAAAAAAAAAAAAAAAAAAAAAAAAAAAAAAAAATGCCTACCACTTATCTAATGCAGCGTAACTTATAGTACTATATAAATCATTTTGGAAGGACATTGTATATATATATATGTATGGGTTTTGGGTGAGTGCAGATGATGCCGATTTCATAAGACAATTTACTAGAACTTCTTGACTTTTCATTCGGGAATAAGTTTATTGTTTTGAGTATTCAAAAAATGGTGATATGTTGATTAAATACTTATAAATGTGTGTGGAATGTTTTATAAATTTTAATACATGAATTTTTCTTATACCATATTTTATGAGTATTACTGGAAGACTGATGAAAGCGCACAATTTACGAGCTTTAAGAGGAAAAATATAGATTTTAATGATTTTCTTTTAGAATACCTTTAATAAATAGATGTATATAAGAATACTTTCTGGAAAACTTTTGGAGTGTTAAGTTTGTGATAACAAAGTGACTCGATTTGTCAAGCAGTATTTTTTTTAGAACGATAAATTTTATAATAATTGTTTGTCATAAATTTGTATCTATTTTAACGTAGGAATAAACGTAGGAATGTGTATGGAATGTTTTATAAATTTTAATACATGAATTTTTATACCATATTTTATAAGTATTACTAGAAGACTGATGAAAGCGCACAATTTTCCTAGCTTTTAAGAAGGAAAAAAAACATAGATTTAAGATTTCTTTTAGAATACTTTTTCATCAAATAGATGTATAGAAGAATACTTTCCTGAAAAAATTTTTTATAGTGTTAAGTTTGTGATAATAAAGTGACTGACTCGATTTGTCAAGCTGTATTTTTAGAACGATAAAATTTTATAATAATTGTTTTGTCATAAATTGTTTTATCTATTTTAACGTAGGAATAAATAAATATTGCTGGAGTGTGGGTTAACCTTTATTTTTTATATTTTTGTATTTTGGTATTTTTGTGGGCGTTGTCGTGGGGAGAGGGAGGAGGGGGAGGTGTGGGAGTGGATTTAAATTGATAGTTGTTTTTATTTTTTTGTATATTATTTTTAACGTATCTTGTTATTGTTGTTGTGGGTTGGTGAGCGGGGTGGTGCCCTAGGTGTTGGGAAGCACCTAAGGTGGGGGGTCCCGTAAAGCGTACAGCCTGATTGATTGACTTATATATAGAAGTAGAGAAAGATGGGGAGGAGAGTGGTAATTAGGGTGGGGTGTATGAATGTGAGGGGGGTAAACGAGGATTTGAAGAGGGAGGAAGTGGGACTGATGTTTGAGGAAAAAAGGGTAGATGTGTTAGGAATAACAGAAACTAAGTTGAAGGGAAAGAGGGAGTTGGATTTCGGCAAATACAAGGGTATGGTATCGGGGGTGAGCGAGAGAGGGAGGGCGGGGGAGGGGGTGGGAATAGTTATGAGGAAAGAGATGTGGGACAAGGTGAGGGTGTGTAAACAGGTGAGTTCTAGGTTAATGTGGGTAAAAGTGAAATTCGGGGGGGAAATGTGGGTGTTTATTTGTGCATACGCACCAGTGAATGGAGCGAGAGAGGAGGAGAGAGAAAGATTTTGGGGAGAATTGAATGAGTGTTGGGAGAGTTTTGGGGTAAATGAAAAAATTTGTCTATTGGGAGATTTGAATGCTGGAGTGGGAAGGGAGGAGGTAGGAAGAATAATAGGACCTTTTGGGGTAGGAGAGAGGAATGAGAATGGAGAGAGTCTGATAGAGTTGTGTGTTGAAAGAAGAATGATAGTGGGGAATACTTGGTTAAAAAAAATGATAATCATAAGTATACATGGAAGAGTGAGATAACGGGGGGGAAGGCGATTCTAGATTATGTGTGTGTAAATGGGAAAGATAGAGGTAGATTATTAGATGTAAATGTGTTTAGAGGGGCGGGGAGGGGGATATCGGATCACTATTTGGTGATCGCCAGGATAAGGGTGGGGGGAGAGGAGATGGTGAGGGAAAGAGGAGAAAAGAGGAGAGTGGAAGTGATAAAGGTGGAAAAATTGGAGGAGATAGCATGTAAGAGGGAGTTTAGGAGAGGTATGGAGGACAAGTGGAGAAACGTGAGAGGGACGGGAATTGGGGAGGTGGAGGGGGAGTGGAAGAGATTTAGAGAGGCAGTATGTGAAGAGGCTAGAAGGGTATGTGGAGTAAAAAGGGTGGGTGCAAGCAGAAGGAAAGGGAGTGAGTGGTGGAGTGAGGAGGTGAAGGAGGTGGTGAAAAGGAAAAGGAGGCTTATGTGAAATGGTTGGGGAGTAGGAGAGAGGAAAGCTGGGAGGAATATAGAAGGGTTAGAGTGGAAGCAAGAGGGTGGTGGAGAGGGCGAAGAGAAGAGCAAAAGAGGGATGGTGTAGAAAAGTGACGGAAAATTTTGAATCGGGGAATAAGATGTTCTGGAAAGAGGTTAATAAAAAAAGGAAGAGGAAAGAGGGGTTGGGGGAGAGGATAAAGGGAGGAGATGGGGATTGGATAGGAGGAGGGGATAGGGTGAGGAAGAGATGGGGGGAGTATTTTAGTGGACTATTGAATGAAGGGGGAGGGGTAGGGGAGGAAGATATGCAAGAGGTGAGGATGGGAAATGAAGTGGGGAGGGAGGGGGAGGATGAAATTCAAATGGAGGAAATTATTAGGGCTGTGAATAAAGGAAAAAAAGGGAAGTCTGCAGGCCTGGATGGGGTGAGAATGGAAATGTTGCAGAAGGGAGGTAAAGGGGTGGAGGAATGGTTGTATAGGTTATATAACATATGTTGGAGGAGTGGGGAGGTACCACAGGATTGGGAGGATGGATGTTTGGTTCCCCTGTATAAAGGGAAAGGGGATAGGATGGAATGTGGGAATTATAGAGGTATATGTCTTTTAAGTGTGGTAGGGAAAAGTGTACGGAAGAATACTGATTGAGAGAGTAAGAGGTTTAACGGAGGGGAGAATGGGGGAAGAACAAGGAGGATTTAGGGAGGGAAGAGGGTGTGTGGGACCAAGTGTTCACACTAAAGATGCTTGTGGAGAAAAGTATTGAGAGGAAAGGGAAAGTGTATGGATGTTTTTTTAGATTTAGAGAAAGCATATGATAGAGTGAATAGGGGTGAAATGTGGAGGGTGTTGGAGGAAAATGGGGGGGGTAATTTAGGGAAAGGTATTAGGGCTTTTTATAAGAATAGCAGAATGTGTGTGAGAGTGTTAGGAGGGGAGAGTGAGATGTTTGGGACGGTGTGTGGATTGAGGCAGGGGTGTGTAATGTCGCCATGGCTATTCAATTTGTTTATTGGAGCAGTGGTGGTGCCGCAGAAGGAATGGTGAGTGGAGGGAGGGGGGTGGAATTGGTGAAATGGGATGATAAGAAGGGAAGTGAACATGATACTGTTTGCGGATGATACGGCCCTAGTGGCGAAGAACGCGGAAGGGCTGAGGTATTTGGTGAGGGAGTTTGAGAGGGTGTGTGGACAAAAGGGGCTTAAAATAAATCCAGGTAAGAGTAAGTGTTAGTGTTTGAGGAGGAGGAAGGTGAGGAGGGGGAAGGGGTTGGGAGGTTAGAGTAGGGGGTAGTAATTGGAGAAGTAAAGATTTTAGATCTTAGGGATGCGAGTTGGTAAGGGGGAGGGAATGAAGGTGGAGATAGAACATAGAAATGGTGAAGGAATGAGTGGTTTTGTGTGGTCTGAGAGAAATATGGAAAGGGGGGGATCTATCACGGAAAGTTAAGATGAGTATGTTCGAAAAAATCTGTGTACCAGCGGTGCTGTATGGGTGTGAAACGTGGGGGTTGAATGCTAGGTCCAGGAAGAAGTTGGAAGTGTTTGAGATGAAGGGGTTGAGAGCGGTTTGTGGGGTTAGCAGAAGGGAGAGGATCAGGAATAGGGTGGTGAGGGAGAGGTGTGATTGGAGGAATGGTCTGGTGGGAAGAGCGGAGAAGGGAATGTTAAGATGGTATGGGCATTTAGTGAGAATGGAGGAGCAGAGAGTGGTTAGAAGAGTTTGGGAGGAGGCGGAGGGGATAGGAAGGAGAGGAAGGGAGAGACCAAGAAGGAGGTGGATGGATGGAATAAAGGAGATGTTGGAGGAGGGAGGGATGGGGGAGGAAGAGGGTAGGGAGTTGGCGAGGGATAGAGGGGAGTGGAGGAGGTGGGTGAGGGCGAGATGAGGGGGGGTGTGAATGAGGAAGGCTGTACGCACCACTACCCCGCTCAAGCGGGACAAAGTGCTTATGTAATATATAATAATAATATAATTATATTATATATATATATATATATATAATAATATATATATATTATATATATATATAATATTAATATTATATAAAGGAGATATATATATATCTTACTATATTATATTTAACTTGTATTTCTATATATATACATTTTGAATATATAACTAAAATTACTATATATATTTATATATATATATATTATATATATATATATATATATATTATATATAATTATATATATATATATAGTATATAATATATTATATATATATATTATATATATATATATATATATATGTGTATAGTATATATATATATTATATATATTATATTATATAATTATATATATATATATATATTATATATATAATACCGTATATATTATATATATATATATATATATATATATATTATATATATATATATATATAATATATATATACCGTATATAATTATATATATATAAATATAGATATACTTTTCTTACATATCTATAATATATATATATTATTATATAGTATAATATATATATATATAATTTAGTATTTATATATATATATATATATACTATCTATATATTATATATATTATATATATTTGTGTTGATATATATAATATATATATATATATATATATAATATATATATATATATATATATATATGTAATATGATATATATATATTATAATAGTATATATATATATATATGTATATTATATATAATAAATATAGTATATATAAATATATATATATATATATTTATATATATATATTTTTTTTTTTTTTTACAGTTATCACCACCGCTCACGGGCAAAGCCTATTCAAGGGAGGGGGGTGTTACAGCTCAAAACAAAATTTCAAACTAAACGCAAATTAACGCAGATGAGCACAGACGCGGCTTTAAAGTGAGAAGAGATTAAATTCAGCAGGTAACACAGAAGATGGAAGAGAAATCCACAGAACAGATGTGGCTGGAAAGAAAGAGGCACCGCAGCGAACTAGTCTGGGAGTTGCTAATCAAACACAAAACTCAGGTGCCGACACAGCACCCCTTTGTGCTGGCGAGGGGCGTCTAAAGTGGGGCGGCACGCGAGTGGAAGCGTCCCTCGAGCACTCTGCCGCTGACGGTAACCTATAGAAAAGAGATATAAGCACCAACATCGCGCCGCAAAGAATAGACGGGTCAAGTGAATCTAGAAAAGTACGGAACAGTTTATAAGTCTTTAGGCCTTTGACTCGACCTATCCAAAAGCCGGGTGGAAACCTGAGCCCCCAGATTATGAGAAGGAGTACTCATAACAAGGGCGGATGAGAGCCCCTTGTATAAGCTGAAGTAGACGTTGAAGAGGAAAAAAAGTCCACGCAGTCTAAACAGTAAACTCCCAGTTTCTTTGAGGCCGCCCTAGCAACCATTTTTGATGTGAGGTTCCAAGACATTTTTTTGTTTAGGTTAAGGCCAAGGATGTTTATATTGTCCAACGAGGAGAGACGAGAGAACGTCGAAAGAGATAGGGAAGTTAGAAGGTGTCCTTAGAGAGGGAGATTTGTAGAAGTTGGGTTTTTTAAAGAATTAATTTCACAAGGTTTGCGACGGACCCCATCCCGGAAATTCATCCAGATCAGCGGAGAAATGGAGCTCGGAAGATCAGGACGAGAGGCAATTCTAGAAGTAAAGAAGGAGCAGAATTGAAATGATTTGAAGAATGAAGGGTCGAGTCATCGGCATATGAGTGGAATAGAGTTAGAATGTGCAGACGAGAAAGATCATTAATGAACAGCATGGAATAAAGTAGAGATAAAGACCAGAACCCTGAGGAACACACTATTGACAGAAAAAGAAGGCAGAGGTCGCCCCATCAACACAGCCGATATTGAGTGCGATTTGAAAGAAAGCTAGACATAAGTGAGCAAAGAGAAAAGGAGGAAACCCAAAGGAGGGGGAGCTTGGAGAGCAGTGACGCGTGCATTACCGGTCAAATGCTTTGGATATGTCAAGCGGCCACACGCCAAGTCTCCCGTAATTCCCTGAGGGTGGAAAACAATAAATCTTTAGATAGGAAAGTATATCACCAATAGACCTCGAGCGCCGAAAGCGTACTGGCGATCGGAAGAAGGGAATGAGATTCCAGATGGTCGAAGAAGTGAGAGAGTTGAGAAGGGTGTCAAAGATCTTAGATAGAATTACAGGTTAGAGCTATAGGGCGATAGTTAGAAGGATCAAGAGCGGCTTCCTTTTTTCGGGAATAGGTTGGACATATGCGCGCTATCCAACACTGAGGGCAAGTGCTAGTATTGAGGCATAGAGAATTTAGTTGAACGAGGAGGAGGCGCCACACGGAAGCACACTCCTCAAAACTCGGGGAGGAGAGGAATGCAATCCGGGCCACCCGCCTTCTAAGTTCATAGATTTTCAGAGCCCATGCCAAACCCCGATCAAAGTTCAATCTCAGGCAAAGGCATAGGGCACCTGAGAAGGAGAAGGAGAGGAAGAGGAAATGCAGAATCGTCAGGGTTAGTTAGATTGAAAATAGGAGGGCCGAAGAGATTGGCCTTGTCAGTTGGAGAGTTAGCAACAGAACCATCAGCGCGAATAAGAGGAGGAAAGGGTAGATTTACAGAAGTTGTTGGAGATGTTTTTATGGCAAGAGGCCAGAAAGATCTGTCCAGTAGAGAACCAAGGAGGTTAGCGCACTTTCGTTTGATGAAAGTCCGCTTTGCTCCGTCGAGAAGAGTATCCCTGCAACCGATTCTCCAGCTGAATGAAATTAGCGAGAGTGATAGGAGAACGAGGAATTTTTCCACTCCCGATACGCATTGTCTCTAAGCCTGAATGGCCAGAGAGCAATTACGATCGAACCATGGATTATGAGGAAGAAAGATTTAGTCGAAGAAGGAATAAACCTGGCTTCGATGCCCATCAACGATTACACAGCTCCCACCTTATCGGCAAAAGCCGAAGCGTCACCAGAGACAAAGCAGTCATTCCAATTATAGTTAGCGAAGAAGCAGCGCAAAGCCCCCCAATCGGCACGATCAAAGTGCCAGAAAAAAAACGCACAGGGCAGGATGGAGCTGTTTGAGAGAAAGTATTAAAATTAAGAGAATATGGTTGTGGTCAGATTTACCAGTAGGAGCGAAGGTGGTGTATTTATAGAGAGAAGGGACTAGTGGTGAACATAGGTCAAGGGTGTTCAAGAATTGGTTGGAACGATCCGGAATGTGTGTTGGTTCTTTAATTAGCTGCTCCAGATCGTTAAGAATGCTGAATGATTCGGCCTCCTCCCCACCTAATCAGTATGAGGGATCCCAACCATTCAGTGTTGTGGACATTGGTTGAAATCCCCTAGATAGAGGACCTCAGTATTTGGATGAGAAGATATAACAGTTCTCGTGAGAAGTAGTAAGATATTCAAAAGGGCGTGAAAATCTGTTCTGTTAGGAGAACAGTAGCAAAAGCACAAGATTTATTTGCTCACCAGCGAAGCACAAAGATTTAAGCCAACAGAAAAAAAAACCCAAAATCGAAAAATTTAGTTTTGATTCGAGATTCTACTGAGAGATGTATAATAGAGGGAGAATAGTTTACTCGGTTACATAAGGAACATATATATAATATATATATTATATAAGGTATATCATATACTAGTTACATTAGTATACTTATATATATATATATATATATAAATTTATATATATTATATTATATATATAATATATATTTATATATATATATACTATATAATTAGGTTATTATATATATATATATATTTAGTATATATAATATTATAGTTATAATATATATATAGTATATATAATATATATATTATATATATATAATATATATATATATATATATATCTAGTATATATATATACTATATAATATATATATATATTTATATACAATTATATATATTATATATATATATATATAATATAATAATATATATATATATATATTATATATATATATGTATAGTATATTATATATTATAATATAGTATAGTATATAGTATATATCATATATATAGTATATATATGTTATATATATATTATATATTTATATATATAAGATTATATATATATTATATATATATTATTATATTATTATTATATATATTATAATATATAGTATAATATATAGTGGTTGTTATAATATATATATACTATATTATATCATACTATATATATATATTATGTATATATATATATAATAATAATATATATATATATATCTATATATATATTTAGTTTATATTATTTAGATATATGTACATTTATATATTATGTATACATTTATATATTTATATATTTATATATATATATATATATAATATTATATATATATATATATATTATATATATATATAATATATAGATTATATTATATATATATATATTATATATATATATATTATATAATATACATATATTATATATTAATATATATAGGTTTATATAATATTGGGTTTTGTTTGATTGTTGTTCTTTTTATGTTTGGTTGGTGTGTGTGGTTTGGTGGGGGTAGGTGTGTTTTGATGGTGTGTTGGTGGGTGGTGTGTTTTTTGGGGTGGTAGTTTGTGTGTTTGTTTTGTGTGGATTGTGTGTGTGTGGTTTGAGTGTTGTGGTGGTTTGTGAGTGGGGTTTAGTTTTTTTGTTGTGTTGTGTTGTTGTGATATTAGTTGTTGTGTTGGTGTGTGGGTGTTGTATGTGGGTGTTTGTTATGTGTGGGTGGTTTGTGTTGGTTTTTTTTGGGTGTTTGTTAGTGTTTTGGGAGGTATGTGGTGTGTTGATTTTTGTTGTGTTTGGGGTGTTTTGTGGTGTGTGAGCTTCTTGTATTAGAGCTATGTCAATGTTGTGTTTGTAGAGGAAAGCTAGAATTTCTGAATGT
>JABUQX010043188.1:52500-62500 GCA_015478945.1 Trachelipus rathkii
CTAAATCATTCTGCCTCCCTTCTGAAATATTTTGACCACCCTGTCCACCCATTAGAAGGTCTATTTCGTTCAAGACTTTAGTAGAATCCATGAAAGCCTCGAATCCTGCAGAGTCGATGCTAATGCTACATATCAGCTCGGTATATATATATATATATATATATATATATATATATATATATATATATATATAAATCATGTACTAACATTATTAAACGTTTATTTATGTGTCTAATAAATATCTATATATAAATCAAAGCTGTATATTTATATATAATAATATATATATATATATATATATATATATATATATATATATATATATATATATTTTTTTTATATATATAATATATATATATAATATATATTTATATATATATAAATATATATAATTAATCCGGTTTTGATATTAATATATATATATATATAATATATATATATATAATACACACATTAATATATGCTAATATATACATCACAATTTCTATACCTACCTATACATTTATATATATATATATAACATACTATATATATATATATATATATTTTAGGTTTACCAAGTGTTTAGATATTACCTAGTTATTATAGTAATAATATAATTAATTAAAGTTATAGATGAGGGTAATAGCCATTCAGTCTATAATATCAATTTAAATGTTACTTATTATATATGGTACCTTTAAGGAGGTTGAGATTATTTTTGGAAGCTTAATTATTAAAAACAACAAGTCTTAGACTAAAAGTATAATTAGTTATAAACTTAAAATAAAAATTATATTTCTTTATTATAACAAATAAGAATTCTTAATAAGTAAACTATATTTTCTTTTTAAAAAGGTGCGGAACAAAAGAGCGGAAACTCTTTTTGATCCGCACGTGCAAGTCCGCTAATTTCCTGACGACTCCGCACCTCCGCTAGTCCGCACCTATTCTGGTAGTCCGCTCGGAGCGGACTAGCGGACTAGCTGATTCAAGGAATAATTTTTACCTCTGATAACATATATATATATATATATATATATATATATATATATATATATATATATATATATATATATATATATATATATATATATATATATATATATATATATATATATATATATATATAATATATATATACAGTATATATATATATATGAATATCTAACTATATAATATAATATAACCAATAATATATATATATATATATATATATATATAATAATAATAATAATATATATGTATATATATATATATATATATATATATATGCTCTTATATATATTGCGAATTGATATAAAGGATTTCCAAATTTAATTTTGGAAAAGTATGGATATAGGTAATTCCAAATTTTTGCTATGCATAAAATCCTTTATATGTAAGGACTAATTGTTTAAGTATTATCGGCCATTTAGGCGAACACAATCTGTTAAGTCCAATACACTTGCCTAAGTGGTTACGGGTCGAGTTCCAGTTCGGTTAGTGACTGGTATAGGGGTCACTTTCAATTCCCGCAATTCCATTGTTATTCCTTGCGGGCGCGGGATGAATCGCGTATGAAGATGTGATGCGCAAACGTATGATGCACAAACATGTATGCGCAAACGCATGGTGACATATACATGGGTAAGTAGTATAAAATGACAAGTGGTGACCACTCCTCAAAGAGGACCAAGGGTTCGGGAGACCTGTGAAACCTACCAGAAGAGCATAAGAGCAGCCATAGAGGGTGTGGGGGATCAGTGAAACCCTACTCACCGCTACGACCCACGAGAACAGAAGAGCAAAGCATGTGAAAGGTGGTGGTGAGGTATAAGCTTCTGAGCTCACGTTCAAAGAGGTCTACCAGAGCTAGATGGAAAAACATAAAACCTCTTAAGTATCTATATAGTAACTAACGCATATATATATATATATATATATATATATATATATATATCTTATTTCATACATATGTTTAAATAAACTGTGGATATATATATACCAAAGACATGAATATTATGGATATTATGAAACCAATTGATAAGGCATTGTATTTAGACCTAGCGAGTCTTTGTACTATGATAGATACCTGTTTGTGACGTCATATGAAAAATACATTCGTGGATATTAAAAATACATTCATGATCCTACGTGAAATAAACTGAAATATTTCGGATTAAAAAGGCCATGAAGGTAGATGAGTAATAGAAAAACGAGGATGCGAAACAGCGAAAAAGACGGTTCGGCGTGGTGCGGTGCGGTTCGGCGCGGTTTGGCAGGGCCTTGCGGTTGTGAAAAACGCTTTGGTGAACCCAGAAAACCCCCGGGGGAGGAAAAATACGCAAAAAAAAATATATATATATATATATATATATATATATATATATATATATATATATATATATATATATATAATCATATATTTATCTACTATATATATATATATATATATATATATATATAAATATGCCTGTCTTGACGGACGACAGATTTGTCATCTGGATAGTTGTAGGGTGGGGTAATAGGGTGGCTGCCAAGCAAAAAAGGGTAAAAAGTGCCTGAAATATTAGAAAAATAACTAAAGGTC
Source organism: Trachelipus rathkii (assembly GCA_015478945.1). Classification (NCBI taxonomy): domain Eukaryota; kingdom Metazoa; phylum Arthropoda; class Malacostraca; order Isopoda; family Trachelipodidae; genus Trachelipus; species Trachelipus rathkii. Next base: position 55,052 of record JABUQX010043188.1, read on the forward strand.
CAGGAAGATATCTAAATAATAAAAAAATCGCTAAAAATATATATAAAAAGGCTAAAAAGTGCCTGAAATATAGAAAAAAAGGCTAAAAAGTGCTTGAAATATAAGAAAAATGCTAAAAAAAAGGTTCAGGAAGGTAGATGAGTACTAAAAAGTCACAAAATTTATATATGTATTGACAGGATGACAGGTGGGGTAATAGGCACAAAGATGGGGCTAACCCGTACTCCGTCATCCGATATCCCAACTTTACTTATATATATATATCTCTTTAATATATATATATATATATATATATATATATATATATATATATATATATATATATATATATATATATATATATATATATATATATATATATATATATATATATATATATATATATATATATATTATTCCTTATAAAACGTTTTCTTTATCTAAAACGTTTTCTATAGTTGATTCCATGATTAACTATAATATTTAAAGTCACTCTTTTCTTTTAGTAATTTCTTTATTATTTTATTTGTTTTATTAAATATTCTTTGTTATAAAATTATTATTTATTATGTATAGTATTTAAACATATTATTTATAAATATAGTATTTATAAACAATTTTGTACTCTAAATTCACAGACACCATCTCCGCCATTCGATTTGGGCATGAACTGCCGCCATTTTTAATGGGTTAAAAGCGTTATTTAATAGCGGTTATTCTTACCTTTTTCGTTTTAATTTTGCATAATCTTTTATATTTATTATGTAATATTTTCATTTATTTGACCAACTTTCGCAAAATAATAAGAGAATTTTATCGTAACATTATGAAATTTGCAAAAAATAGATCGTTTCTATAATGTTAACTCGTGCTAAGCACGAGTAGCATGAGTCAGGAGTCGCCTCTGAATTATATATATATATATATATATGTATATATATATAACAATAATAATAACTATATATAATAATATATATTTATAGGTTTTTTTATTAAAATATTCAGATATATAATTTATATAAATATATATATATATATATATATATATATATATATATATATATATATATATATATATATATATATATATATATATATATATATATATATATATATTCTTCGCAGTATGTATATTACTAGTGTATATATATATATATATATATATATATATATATATATATATATATATATATGCTACATACATATATATATATATATATATATATATATATATATATATATATATATATATATATATTATTCACCTTATTCACCATCCCCTCTGGTAGATCTGTATTGACCTGTCAGGTGTCGCCTCTGCAGAACCTCCTCCAGTGGTTTCTATATTCTTCTCTCCTCCACATCCACCATAGACACTCCTCTGACGGTTATCACATCTTCCGCCGCATCCTTCCATCTTTCTTCAGTCACGCCGCAGGTCCCATTGCTGGCGTCACATTCAGCGTCTTTCTTGGTCCAGTTCATCTTCATTCTCTTGGCAGATTTAATATCAGCGCATCTCAGTTTGATTATATGTTTAGTTATTGATCAATTCTCAAATCTCCTCGTGTTATCTTCTTCTATCTCTCAGTACAACTCTTCAGTCAATTGTTACATAATTAGTTTGGCGTTCAGATCATTACTATTGAATTATAAATATTGTTTAATCATCCTGTTCCCTTGCTTTTGTTAGCTGTTCTTCAGTGTTATTATAATCATACCATTCTGAAGGCTGTTTTGTCATCTCAGACTCTCTCTCCTCCTGACCTCCCTTTCCTTCATGTCACTCCCAAGTATTTGAATTTATCACATGCTGGCAGTCTCCTTTGCTTCTATATTGATGTTCCAGTTCTGTTCATTCTATTCATTCTGTTAACTCCGTCCGTGTTCATCTTCATACCGATTTCTCCCATTTGGGCATCCCATCTGTTCAACATTTCCTGCAGGTCCGCTCCCTCGCCTGCTATCAATGCTGCATCATCTGCGTATAGCAGTGTGTGTTCATTGTCTACCTGTCTACATATTCTCTTCAGTCCGTAATCCATGTATATTATGACACACTGCCCTGTCTCACTCCTGAACTCACCTCAAACCATCCTTCTTCTCTTACTTCTCCCCTTATCTTATTTCTTGTACTGCAGTACGTACTTTTTATTGCTCTTTTTAATTTTTGTGGTATTTCATACTCTTGTTCGTCCAGTGCTCGCCATAGCTTTCCCTATCAATCCTATTAAAAGGCCTTCTCAAAGTCACAAACGCCACATCTGCTCGCTTTATTTATTGTTTTTCTCATTTTCATGTAGAAGATTGGTTCCATTGTACTTTTTCCCGCTCTGAAGCAATATTGCCAAGTTCCTAGTTTATCTTCAACTTTGATTCTCAGTCTCCTTTCCAATATTCTCTCGTATATTTTGCTAGCAACATTCAGTAAAGCTATCCCTCTGTAGTTGTTACAAATTCTTTTATCTCCTTTCTTATATATAGGGCAAATCACCGCTCTACTCCATTCGTCAGGTATTCTCTCTTTGTCCCATATCTCATTTAGTAATTCTAGTAGCCATACTTCCACTCCTTCTCCAGTCTTGTATAATTCAGCATTCAGTCCATCGGTTCCTGGGCTTTTTCCATTTCTTAGCGTTTTAATTGCCTCTCTTATTTCCTCCAGCAATATCCCCTCTGTCCTTTCTCCTTCCTCCACCACATCTCGTTCCCTCTCCATCTGCACCTCCTCAACATCAAATCTCAACAATTCCTCAAAGTATTCTCTCCATCTTTCCAGCACCTCCTCCTCCTCTACCAGCGTTTCTCCCTCCTTATTCATTATGACGTGCGTTTCTGGTTCTTTCGAGGTTCTCATACTTTTAGCCAATCCATAGATTAATTTTTTGTTCCCATCATGTTCTCCTTCAGTTCCGACCCTATTTTTACCCATGATTGCTTCATACTCCTTCTTTTTATCCTTTCTGCAATGTTTCTGGCTTCAACATAATCCAATCTATTTTCTTCAATTTTTACTTTCATCCATTTCCTGTATGCCCTATTCTTATCAGTTATGGCAGCCTTCACTTCATCGTTCCACCATGCTGTCTTTTTCCTCCTCCCTCTACTTATTCTCTTTTCTCCCAGGACCTCTTTTGCTGTTCCCATCATATTTTCCTTAAATTTATTCCATTTTTCATCTATTGTTTCTCTCATATTTCCTACTTGCATCTTTCTTCTTTTTAAGGTCTCATCAAATTTCTCCTTCGTTGCCTGGTCCTTTAGTTCTTCTAGCAGATATCTCTTTTTAACCAATTTCCTCGGCTTATCTCTCTCTCTCTCCATCTCAGTATCCCAATTACCATCCTGTGGTCCGAATCCAAGGATACGTTCGGTAGGCTCTTCACGTCCATAAATATATTCTTTTTATTGGTCAAAACTAAATCTATCATTGATTTTTCTACGTATCTTTCTAAATCCACACTCCATCTGTACCAGGTCCACTTTTTACTTTCTTCATGTTGGAAGTATGTGTTCATGATATATATATATATATATATATATATATATATATATATATATATATATATATATATATATATATATATATATATATATATATATATATATATATATATATATATATATATATATACCTATCTTATATATATAATAATAAAAGAGATGCTTAAAATTTGTTCCAAATTATAAAAATAACTCACCATAATTGGGTCAAGAAATTTCGCGCAAACGCAAAAGCGCGCATTTTTTACATAAAGCGCAAATAGCTCTTATGCATTTGCCCTTATCTTACACAATATATATATATATATATATATATATATATATATACATATATATATATATATATATATATATATATATATATATATATATATATATATATATATATATATATATAGATATATATATATATATATATATATATCTTACTGTTACCTCCCGCTTTATTACAGCTTCCAGTGTTCGGATGGTTAGCTCTATAAAATTTCAGCCACGCCGTTGGTCAGTTAATGGAGTGGTTGCCGTCGCTATTTTAATCAAAGTGAGTTTTAAAAATAAAAATTTTAAGTGTTTTAATTTATTCATAAAAATATAATTCAAGGAATAATAATTAATATATACGGTATATGTATGTATAATAATAATATAATAATAATATGTATAATAATAATAATAATATATATAATAATAATAATAATAATAATATATATATATATCAATAATAATAGCTATAATAATATTTGAATAATATATATATATATGTATAATAATAATATTGATGAAAACAATAATACATGCATGAAATATATGTATGTAATATACAAATGATTGCAATATTAATGTAAGCAAAGGTATAAAGGTATTATGTAATAATATAATATATATATATGTATATGTAATATGTATATAATATATAATAATATATATATAATAATAATAATATATATATATCATATAATAATAATAATAATAATATATATATATGTATATGTATATATGTAATAATAATAATATAATAATAATAATAATAATAATATATGTAAGCAATAATAATAATAATAATAATATATATGTGTAATAATATATAATAATAATAATAATATGTATAATAATAAATAATATATATATGTATGTATATGTATATATATATATATACAGCTAATATATAATATAATTAAATATATATACATATATATGTTAAAATATAAAATATATATATATATGTAATAATAATAATAATAATATATATATAATATATATATAATAATAATAATAATAATAATAATAATATATAATAATAATAATAATAATATATAATAATAATAATAATATATATATGATATATATAATAATAATAATAATAATAATAATAATAATAATAATAATAACTTCTAATAATAATAATATATTAATATATATATAATAATAATAATATATGTAATAATAATAATAATACAACAACACCAATAATAACATATAGTAATAATAATAATAATAATAATAATATATGTAATAATAATAATAATAATAATATAATAATAATATATAATAACAATATAATAATAATATTAACCTTGTATATATATATATACCTATATATATATATATATATATATATATATATATATATATATATATATCTTCTCTATACTCTGTGTAATAATATATATATATATATATGGTAACTGGTTAGTTCGCCTTACTACATATTTATACCTAGAAATGCTCATGCATGCCTCAGTTTCCCTGGTTCATATTTGGAGCACCCTACCTCTAGTTATGGGAGAACAAGGGACGGAATTGATATATATATATATATATATATATATATATATATATATATATATATATATATATATATATATATATATATATATATATATATATATATATATATATCATTCACCTTCTATCCCCAGATTGGGACGAGGTGCGCCGCATACACCAGAAACAGAAAAGTAGCAGTAGAAATGAGAAAAATCAGTCAGAAAAATACACCCTATTGTTTCACGAGACTGCCACGGACCCTCACTGCTGCGTTTCGTTAATGTGGGGTTCATTCCCTGGGTCAGGCCCACCCACAACCATATCCCCTTACAAAACTCAGCCATTCACTCCTATTATGCACCTTTTTTCTCGCCACTGCCAAACTCACATTCCTCTTCTTAAGACATTTCTTTACTGACACAATCCTCTTTTCCTTCGGTTTCATCGCTGGTCGATTTCCAGCATATTCACCACAATACATCCGCTTAACCAACCGACTATCATCCATCCTTTCCATATGACCAAATCATCTCAATGTACTCTCGTTTGTTCTCTCACTTACTCCTTTCTTCACACCATACAACTCTTTAATGCGTTCATTCCTCAGTTTATCAATTCTTCTCACACCTTACACGCTCCTAAGATTGTCCATCTGAACATATTGTACCTTAGATCTATACCTCTTATTCCAGACCATAGTTTAGCTACTATACATTAACACAAGTAACAGCATGCCTCATTCAAAGGTCTATCGCATTTAAAACCTAATCCCTTTATGTCCACCATGGATTTAATTGCACCAGCCACCTTCCTATCATTCACAACTTTCCTACTACATTCTGCATCATCCGTTCCCTTTTCATTCAACATATATCCTAGATATTTAAACTCTGACACTTGTTCCAGTTGTTCACCATCTAACATAACTTCTCACCGCGAACTCCCCTCACTCACAACCATAACCTTACTCTTATCTACATTTACTTTCAAAGCCCTCCTTTTACACACCCTGCCAAACCCCTCTACCACTCTAATAGTATAATAAGTAGAACACCCTCCATTCTCTTCCCCTCTCCATCTTTCTAACACCATCCTCTGCCACCCCTACCTCTAATTCTTTCATAGTCCCATTCATATACAAATTGAATATCCAAGGAGACATAACACATCCCTGCCTCACTCGGCCATTAATATTAAACCAGTCACTTTCAATTATTTATTACAGACGCTTCACTATCATCAAACATACTTTTGATTCCATTCAGAAGCCTACCACCAACGCCATATATAACTAACACCTGCCATAGAGCTTCCCTTTTAATCCTAGCATAAGCCTGTTGAAAATCAATAAAACCTAAATACAATTTATTATTATTCTCTCTCATTTTCTCAATCATTTGTTTCAATGTAAAAATTTGATCCACACATCCTCTATCACTTTTAAATACACCTTATTCTTCACCAATCAATCCTTCAGTTACTTAACTTACTCTTTCGACCAAAATACTGGCATATATCTTCCCTACAACGCTCATAAAACTAATTCCTATATAGTTACTACAGTTCCCTTTATCCCCCTTACCCTTATATAAGGGTACTATTACTGCTCTCCTCCAAACCCTCGGAACTATCCCCTCCATAAACGGTTTGTTACACGACTTCCACATCCATTCAATCACCATCTCCCTTCATTCTTGATCATTTCAACAATAATTCCTTATATGCCTGCAGATTTACCATTCTTAAACTTTCTCACTCTACCCATTACCTCCTCTTTACTAATTACCTCATCCTCAAAATACTTATTTCTTCTTACACCATCTTCAATACCTCCAATATTATGCAGATTTTCAAAGTGTTTCCTTCATGCTCTCCTCCCATCCACTTTATGCTAAGAAAGCACCATCATTATTCATTATTCTATGTAGATTCCCCTATGCTCATTCTTCACCTTTCACGCTTCCTTCCAGAAGAGCTTCCTTTTCCCTTGTAAGTCCCTATTCATCCTCCTTTCAAACTGTTAATTTGCTTCATTTTTCCTCCTATGTATGCAACATTTAGTCTTCCTTTTTACTTCCTTATATAATTCCAAACACCTGCTTTTGAAATCTCAACATTGGCTTTTAGTACATTCAACCACTCCTCTTTTTTTACTTTTAACTGCTTGCATCACCTCTTCACTTCACCACTCACTTAACA
>JABUQX010043188.1:67500-70000 GCA_015478945.1 Trachelipus rathkii
ATATATATATATATATATATATATATATATATATATATATATATATATATATATATATATATATATATATATATATATATATATATATATATATATATATATATATAAACAATCAAATAATTAAAAACCACGAACTAAACTCATAAAATTTAAAACAATAAGAGCGTAAAAAATTGAAACAATGTAACAAAGATTTTAAAAAAGAGAACTAAGATTAAAAATAAACACACACCAAGCTTTCGACCTCTTCACCTGGAGGTCTTTATTCAAAGAATTGCAAAAATAAAAGAAAAATAAATTCTAATATAAATACTGGACAGCTTTAGTTGGTTCGACCAAACTCTTACTGTATTTTTCCAAGAAGCCCTTTATAACGTTTTTCCTCCATTAATAAATTATTTAACAGGTTATCAATTTTTATTTCTCCTGGATTTTTGTTGAAGTTATTGGTGTTTTTTATAATAAATGATTCAATGATTTTTGCAAGATAAAATTATTTTAGCTGAATTCATATTGATAGCATGATTATGCTCATTCATATGCTGGTACAAAGCAGAGTTGCGGTCTCCACACCTCAGGCTATATCCATGTTGATATGTACGTCTTTTGAAATCATCAGTTTCACCGAAATATTTTTCATCACAATTATTACAAGCTATACTATAAATTCCTGAGTTATTATCTTCATTATTTAATTGAAATTTTGACATAAATTTCTTCTTAAGAGTGTTTGAAACAGACTGAATTAATGATACTGAATTTGATAACATTTTCTTCAATTTTGGTTCGATATGAGAGGGAATAACCAATATTTCATCCTTTTTAAAAGATTATAAAGAGTTAAGTAAAAAAATTATCGCTTATTTACCAAAACTTTCACAATTTTATGGTCTACCAAAAATACACAAGCAGGATATTCCTCTCAGACCTATCATCTCAAATGTTAATAGTGTAACCTATAATTTGGCTTCGTGGTTGGGCAATGAACTAAAAAGCTTAATTAGTAATATTTCTATCTCGCATATAAAAAATTCCCAAGATTTCATTGAAAAAATTAATAACGAAAATTTCACTAATAGATTTGTAGTTATTTTTGACATTGTGTCGTTGTTCACTAGTGTTCCGATTGACATAGCGTTGGATTGGTTAGAAAAGCATATCTGCGATAATGATATAAATTTATCAATTTCCTTTGGATATATCAGGAAACTTATTGAATTATGTATGGAACATTCGTACTTTCAGTTTAATAATGCTTTTTATAAACAAAAGTTTGGTCTCAGTATGGGTTCCCCCAATTATTAGCAATATATTCATGGAGCTATTTGAAATGAAATATATATTTAGTGAGAATGGTATACCGAACATTAAATGGTGGCGGTACGTTGATGATGTATTTGCCATCCTTCCAAATAATGTGGACCCACAATTGTTACTTAATAATATTAATAATAAGCTACCGTCCATTAAATTTACACTGGAGAGGTCTGTTAATGGTAGATTGCCTTTTCTGGATATGATGATAGATATTAATGACAACTCTCGCCCTGTTTTCTCAGTATATCGCAAACCAATGTTTTCCAATGCTTATATTCATTGGTACTCCATACATTCTTATAGCACAAAAATAGGTATTATTACAGGTCAATTTCTTAGAGCAATGAAAATATGTAGCCCATGTTATCTGGATAATGAATTGAAATTTATTAAGAACATGTTTAGATCATTGTATTACCCGGAATATGCTATAAACAAAGCTTTTCATAAAGCAAGAAAAAAATTATACTCATTGAATGAAAAAATCATTCAAAAAACTTTTAAAAAGAATGAAATAATGGTTATTCTCTCTCATATTGAACCAAAATTAAAAAAATGTTATCAAATTCAGTATCATTAATTCAGTCTGTTTCAAACACTCTTAATAAGAAATTTATGTCTAAATTTCAATTAAATAATGAAGATAATAACTGGAATTTAAAGTATAGCTTGTAATAATTGTGATGAAAAATATTTCGGTGAAACTGATGATTTCAAAAGACGTACATATCAACATGGATATAGCCTAAGGTGTGGAGACCGCAACTCTGCTTTGTACCAGCATGCTTTTTTTTACACAAAATTCGAACGCAAAAGCACAACCCCACACTTTTCATAGCATAGCTTGTATTGCAAAGGTGTCAGAAATTTAGAAAAAAGTACGAAAAATATCATTGCCTGCGTATCTAGGATTTGGCCTATATATATATATTATTTTAGGTGAAGAAATTCCTTCCTAACAATGGGCGATATAGTAAAAATTTGGATAAATTTTTAGGAAGTTACCTCTGGAAATATTAAAAAAAGGACAAGAAATCTTTGTTAATTTTTTAAAAATATGTCATAATAACAAAATATTTTTCAATTTTACAAAACATTTACCTAATAAATATTAAAATTCATAGATATATACAAATAACGCTAATAATAGAAATTGCTACAATAAAGAAAATACCCGAAATTC